>VWZD01007590.1:19316-30026 GCA_013396695.1 Sakesphorus luctuosus | reverse complement strand
ACTGAAAACTCATGACTTCATACAAGGATCAAAAGGAAGAAATTAATTCCCCTTTATAATGGAATGGGGAGAGACCTTATAAAAGCTGTACATAATGTATCACTCTCCTTTTGCATCAGAATCTGTTAAAATTGTAATCCAATTGCTACAACATATGTGTAATTTTTTTCTAGATGTTTATACAAGTAATTTTTATTTTGGGAGGAATAGTGTCAATGAAGTATGAGCTATTCAAATATTTTTTCCTCCACCCAAGAGATATTCCTGTGTAGCTGAAATGTTGCAAGCAGCGGTTTCCATGATGCTTAAAAAAAAAGTAGGGGGGGTGGGGCGGAGGGGGAGGAAAAAAATGCCAGCAATTTTATCTAGGATCTCAGCATAGTAAGTACATTCCTCACTGCCCTTCAATGCCTACCACCAATATAAGATTGACTGGTTTTGACTGGGAGGAAGCCCTGTATGTCGGATTGTTATACACTATGACTTTTCATTTTGGAATTGTAATATAATTCTGTTGAGCCTACATATGTCACTTCTTCACTTACTCTTTTTCTTAACTTTGTAGTATTGGACTGTTTAATACTTATTTTTGTTATTTATCCGATGATGGTGATGAAATGCTGGGTTTTGAGTTCTGTTTCCAGTGCAGGAAGAAGAGAGTAGAGCCTTCTTTTCAGTCCATGTCATATCAGAAGATAATCCACAATAATTTGGGCAATAAGTCCTATGGCTTTATAAAAGGCATTTAGAACAGCAGAAAGAATAGAAAATGTAACAGCAGAGAACTCTTGAGATGGACATCAAAGAGCTTTAGGTGCCTTTTACTTACTTCTTTGTCATACATAGTTATAAGCTGTACCTAATTTTTTCCCTGAACACAGTTTGGAAACCATATTATATTTTCAAAACAAACAGTAAGATGTTACTTCTGGCTGGAATAAAAAAGGCATGTGCAAAGTTGCAGAAATGAAGTAATTTTGAGTTATTGGCTCAATATTCATCTTTTTTTTACTCTTGAAAATTCAGAATCAATTTGTGGGAGCAGAAGAGAGAGAAGAAGAAATCTTTAAAAAGATAATAATCAGTATGGCATCTATTGTAGAAACCACAAGATTGCCATGTTATTAAAACACAGTCTATGTGTAATGTTCAAGTATAAGAAGCTTATTGTAGAAGTTATGTCCAAAACACATAATGGAAAAATATCAGCAGCTAAAGGTACTTAAAAAACTGAGACATGAAAATTCTCTAGGATGCTATCACCATTCTCCCACGCTCCTTTGTCTTCCAGACTTTAGTTTGGTTCTCTGACTCACTGTGCAACTCTCTTCCCTAACCACCAGGAAATGTATGCAATGCTTGAGATGCATTGGAGCTGCTTTGCTAAGGCTGGCAGGGAGCTGCGGAGTTGGAATTTGGCAGAATGCTTTAAGGTGCCCTGAGAAAAATTGCTCATACACAGCCTGCTGTCATATTTCTATCCCACCACTCCCATGCAAACAGTGTCCCATGTATGGGAATTGCATATTTTTGTTGTGCTTATGTGTGACGTGCACCTAAATATTTATGGTAGCTCTCATGTATGGCCACTATACCACTAAAATATGAAATAATGACTTGTGCTTTTCTTAGTGGTAAGGGCAGAGTCTCAGCAAAACACCAAGGATAGCTGATAAAATCGTTCAGTGCCTGCCTTCTGTTCACTGGTGTCAACTTGTAAATCTTTCATTGCATAAAGAGATCTGGTTTTCCTTTATGTAGACTTCATCCGCAGAATGTGTGGGCAGTGCAATGTTCCCTAACTTCACAAGCTAGTATTTGGGTTCTGGTTTGAGCCAGTATCAGTAAGATGACACTAACTGAAGTGAAAAATTAAGCTTTTCAAAGGCTGGTTATAGTGTTTGGTTCAGCCTTATTTCTTTTACATCACCTGTTCTTATCTAATGAAAGTTATTACTCCTTTCAGGAATACTCTTTCCCACATGTTATCTGGGAACAAAAATAGTGGTAAGCCACTTTGCACTGCACCTACTTTGCACTTTCTTTGCTTTAAAGAGTGAAATTAATGAGGTCCTACTTTTCTGTGTGCATAAATGCGAGAAGTCATCAGAGTGGAACTCTGCTTTTGTGTCAGCTTCTCCTTTTCACTAAGGAACTTAAAAATGATTAGTTTTTGTCTTGAGGATTTTTTTCCTTAAGAAAATAAAGTATTCATTTATAAAATAGATTTAGTGCCAAAAACCTGTTTTCGATTCATACTTTTAATCATTCACATACTCTAACAAACTCATGAGTAGCTTAACTACTCAGGGAAAAAAAACTTTCTTGCGGGGCTCAACAGCTGAAAGACCTTAAGCAAATACTTGGCTATATCATGAAAACTGAATGCTCTTGTTTATGAATATTTGCATTGAGGTTTTATTTATCTTCTGTTTTTCAGAGTGGTTTGGGTGTTTCAAGAGCCACAAGGGTGACACTGTTTAAATCAGCCACAGAAATCTATCTCCAAAGGAAAGAAAGTTAAGCATATAAATTATTAAATGCTTTCAGCTATATTCTTCTTAAAAAAATTAAAGGAAATGTAGGCCGTCTAGACCTGACAAAATAAGAAGTGGCCTTCAAACAAAATGCTAGCTGAGCTAGAAATAGGCTAGAAATAGAGAGAAAATTTACCTTATATGGAGGGAGTTCAGAGAGGAGTGTTGATTTCTTCACACCTTGCTAGAACAAGTTGTATTTCCATATAGCTGCAGATAATCTGTATGGACAAAGTCTACATAGATGTCTGTCAAAGACATCTGTTAGACAAATGAAGCAAAATCCTTCTTGCAAAATAAAACTGTATTTTAATTTACCTTCTAAAGTCTTCTTAGACTCCTTTATCGAAGTGAAAATTGAGGCCCTAAAATGAAGTGGTTCTCCCTTGTACTTTTCTGTTTGTTGGACATTTCTTTGGTAGTGTTATTATATATACTGTTTTCTGCCTAAGCCCCAGAGAACAAGAGAGAAAGACAAGAGAAGTACTCTGAAATATCAGTTCCACCTTAGTGTTCCTAAATTATTTTATTCCCTTCCCTTTAGGTAGCTGTTATGGTTTAACCCCAGCCAGCTGCTCTCTCACTCTTCCCCACTGGGATGTGGGAGAGATCTGGAAAGGTGAAAGTGAGAAAACACATGGCTTGAGGTAAAAGACAGTTTAACAGGCAAAATAAAAACTGTGTATACAAGCAAAGCAAACCAAGGAATTCAATCACAACTTCCATAGGCAGGCAGGTGTTCAGCCATTCCCAGGAAAGCAAGGCTCCATCATACATAGCAGTGACTTAAGACAAATGCCAAATCTTCAAATGTTCCCTCCTTCTTCCCCCATCTTCATACACTGACACCATGTGGTCTGGATTGTCCTCTTGGTCAGCAGGGGCTAGATTTCCCAGCTGTGCCCCCTCCAAACTTCTTGTGCACCCCTAGCCTTCTTGCTAGTGGAGAGGCAGAAAAGGCCTTGGCTCTATGCAAGTGCTGCTTGGCAGTAGCTAAAACATCTCTGTATTACCAACACTGTTTCCAGCTGGGGAAAATTAATTGTACCCCAGCCAAAATCAGCGTGGCACCGAAAAAACCCAAACCCTCCCCAAAACAAAACACAAAAAACCAACACAAAATAAAACCAAAATAAAAAAAGTGCAATTGACTGCAAACAGAATTCTATTAAATTATTATGCAAATTCATTTTTTTGTTACTAAGCACAAATGAAAACAGAAAAAAGGCATGAGCCTACTAGCATTTCTTCATGCTTTATTTTTTCCATTTCTGTGCAGTGTGCCAGATGTAGGCTAGGCTTTTAACAAAGAATAAGAAAACATTCCTGTTTTTCTTTCAGATGGCCAACACAAAGGAAATGATGAAGCAGTGAGGCTTATGCACAGATTGCTGTTTTATGTTTTTTAAAATTTCTTTAGATCCACTTACTTTGACAACTCTGATTGAGAGCAAGAATATAAATGCACAAAAGAGGGAGAAAATGGCTTGATAATTACACATTTAGAGGTGAAATATGATACAATATGGATTCAAGATAATGTAGATCCTAAGTGGTAGATTCCCAGTAATACAATTTTCTCAAATGCAATTTCTGTTGCACACATTTTCATTAGACAATGTCAGACATCTTTCAGATGTCAGTGTATTACCTTCTTAGTTGCCCTCTTATCTGTCCTGTATTTATTGTAGTTACTTTCCTGAGCATTCATTGGCAGAAAAAGAATATTTTTCTAGGAAAAAAGCATTTTATTAGGTGAATATATTTAAGCTTTTCTTGCATATGAAAATGCTAATTAATACTTCATAAGTCATATCCATGCTGGTATCTCCAGTGGGTTCAAAAATCCTGCCACTCACATTGTGAGTTTGGGAGGGGAAGATTCTAATGGAGGTAATCTGATTTAGCAAGGTTAAAAGTCCAATGTCCAATTATGCCTTCTAGCATAAAAGGGAACAATATTCCTATAGGCTTCTTCTGGAGGTGTTAAATGCCAGAGAATCTGTACATCAGTTTTACCTTTAAAAAAAAAAAAACCAGCCTAGACAATTAAGACTATGCTCTCTTTTCAAAGAAGTGTTGGAGCACTTTGAATCATCTTTCATTAGTTTTATTTGCATGCCTATTTGCAATATTTGCTAGATAAAAAATTCAGTTTCTTTTTAGAGTATACAGTGTTGAAAATGTTGAAAATGTTGACATGTTTAAAACAGCTAAGTTGTTCTGCAATATTGCACTTGTCCATAATACTAACTGGCATGAATCAGTGAAAGAAGGGAGATTCCACTGCAGAACTTCTTTTTCACTAGATACCTCATAATTAGTAGCGAAGAATCTCTGCTTTTGCGGTGTTTTATTTAGATTGCCATTTTAGTAAAAAATCATATTTTCAAGTGTTTGTGAGGCTGAAAGCTAATATACATATGCTGCACAATATTTAACATAAAGACATATCTATGTAAAAGTAATTTGCTTTTCTTTGCAAAGTCTCCCCACTTTTTACAAAGTTAAGGCTTTTCTAAGTTATTAATTTAAACTTCACAGTAAGGTTTTTTAGGTGTCTCCACAAAAAAATGACCCCTTGACCCCTTGGGATGTCATAAATATTTTCAGGACTCTATTCTGGAGGGTGCTGCTGATACAGAAAGGCTAAATGAGTTTGGTGGTAGACTGGACAATGTTCACAGAACAGAAGCCACATTCAGGGTTGCTAAGAACTTACACACCATCTTAAATCTAGGAAGCTGTAAATGTAAGGGTGCTAGGACACCATCACCACTCACCATTGTACATGTGCCTTTATGCTACTCTTACAGTCTTCCATAGGCACTATCTTGAGACAGGATACTTTGGTCTGTCTTCCCCTTCTTATGTTCTTCATATGTGGGTGCACATAGATGTGGTGTCCACACAATCCGTAATGTCAATATGTAATTTTGTAGAAAATTTCCACTTTTCAGTTGTCATCCTTTAAATCTGACATGTTGAGTATCACAGTAGTCCTCAGAATGCTGTAGAGTCTGTAGACTGTGTTCTCACACTAATCTTACTTGAAGATGCCTGCTATGGAAAAAAGAAGTTATTTCAGAAAAACTGGGGAAAGTAAAAAAAGAAAGAAATTTCCTCCTCCTGAAAGTGTTTAAATATGCTTATTTATTTATTTGTTTGTTTGTTTTTTGTTTATTACCTCTGCAAGTCCTTCTGAAATTCTCTTTTGGCTGTCTTGTGTTTTTAACCTGTCAGATTTTATAATCCTTCCTATCACTCTTCCTTAAACATGACTTTGGCTTTTTAAAGATGCCCTCTTATTTCTAACATCCTCTTTTACCCTTTAATGCCATGCACACTTTTCTTAGGTTTATCCTAATAAAGTTTTTTGGCCTTTTTACCTCCTGCAAGGAAGCTAAATCAAAGTACTTTTGATAATTTTGGAAAGCTTTTAACTACAAAAGCTTTTGAATAATGTCCTGTATGCGCTGAGGATAGCTTTTTGGTTTTTAGGTTTCCTGTATAATTCTGCTTCAGCCTTAGACTTTGTTTTAGTGAGGACTGAATGTAATTGGAGGTAGTCCCAGTCTTATGATGTTATCATGTTTCATGGCCTCCCAAACACACTGATCTCCCTAAATAAAGGAACAATCATTTTTTTTGTCTTGGTAAGACAAAAAAAGAGATTGTACATATAAGAAGATACTTACTTATCTTACAAGGAGACAATTAATGTTACAATCATAATTTATCTCTTAATCATTTAAAATCTGAATCTAAAAAAAAAAATAGATTTCAGGCATCTCTCTAGACATCAATGATCCACTAAGATAAATAGGCAGCAGTTGGGAAAATTTATGTAGACACAGAATTCTCCTTTTAGCACATTTCTATGTTTCTTATTTATGAAATAGTAAATACATATTAATGCTAGTTCTGTGGTGTTTTTTTCCTGAACAGCATGCTCACACTGGAGTCTGACCTTGCTCTGTGTATTCCCATCCTTGTGTACCGCAATATAGGAAAACTAACTCATCCATGGACACCGACTTATTTACCATCTTGTGTGCTGCTGCTGGTGATCACTTCTGGTTAAAATAAGAATCATACCCTTCTTTATATCCATGAATTTCTTAGCTGTGAAGTCCTTACCTGTAGAATACAATTGAGGGCTAAAACAGAAGTTTGAATCTAGCTTGTCAACTGATCCCAGAAGATACAATGGAGTCTTACGTGACTTCTCACCATTCTTAACTTATTTTTATACTCTATGTTTAGGCAGAGCTTCAGTGACTGTAGTCATATATCTTACTCACCTTGGAAGTGGCTATCTCAGTGTAGTACCTGAGATAGCTTTGGGATGAGGATACACATCCATCCAAAGAAAGCGGTCTCACCAGAGTTGCTGATTCAACAGCAGGTCACCTTCCTTTACCTCCCATGGTTTTAGCTGATGTGTGGGTTATCAGCTATAAACTACTACTGAATTCCTTCCTCTGCAAGGGTTTTGGCAGAGGCTGGCTGCAGTGTCTCCACATTGCTGCACTTTCCATTTAGTCCCGCTTAGACTGCACTGTGTGTGGAACATCAGGTATGATGACTGCTTTCCATCCAGGGAGTACAACTGTATTTTTCCCCATAATTCCCATGCTGCTATCTTTTTAACAGCAGTCATTTTCCCACAGCTGTGATTGAAAAATTCTTTTTTCTTCTTTAATTGAAGTTGCTTCATGGCATTTCAAGCAGAGCCAGGTGTAACTTTACTGAATTGGTCTTTCTGAGATGAACATGAAAAAGCAGCATCAAGGCAGAAGACTGGGCTCTGAAATTTGTACTAATAACACTTAATTCTATTTTACATTTTATTGTGTCATGTGGCATTGCTCAAGATTGCTTCATAAGAACTATTAGACAGGAACCATATTTTAAAGTAGTCTTTGAAAAATTGTAAATTTCAAGGTAATTTTTTTCTTATTGAAATAGTGCAAAGAATAGCACTCTTTTTGCTGAGTAGAAGATAACTGTAGACAAGAGATAAAGCTGTAACTTCATAGTATTGAAATGTTAATATAAACCACTGACTTTCCAGTTCTTAATGCACAATTGCTTGACATTCTTTAATCAACACCAGAGGAAACACATCAAATAAACTTGCTTGATAGTTTCAATAAATGCATTTAAATTCCACACAATTTTATGTAGCATCACACTTGCATGGTATGGCATCTATTCTTGCTTTTAACTCTCATAGGTATTTATATATGATGGTCCTTGAGCCATTGCTATCTGCATAAAAACATTACACATGAGTTGTACTGGTCGATGGGCTGATGTTATGTGTTTAACAGGCCACAAACAAATTTTCATGGAAAACTAATGGATATCAGAGCAATAGATTGTTTAATCAGTTATGATAAACATACAATCTAGATTATTTAATCAGTTATGATAAACCTACCATCTAGAATATGGAAAATAAAAGTTGAATAATGATGTTCTAAAATTATCCAATTGGATGCTTACCAAACATACAGCAGTGTGTAATCTCTTTACCACTGCAAATATACTTACCATCTATGGTTGCATCTGACTAATAAACCAAACTCAAATATGGTTATGTGTTGGAGATGGCACCTACATGAGTATGGACGAATGGAAGAGTGAGAGAGACAAGGTGACAAACTTTGACATATGGAAGGTTCAGAAGAACAATCCTCAAGCCGGACTGTGACCCAATATCAAGGACTTTGCCTGCAGTTACTCCCATTCTTTATTAAAAGTTGAAATTAAAAGTTCTATCACCCCTGTTTCCATGGTGCTGATAGCACTGGTAGGCTCAGCCTGTCAGTGTGAGTACAGCTACCATTGGCCAGATCTCCCTGGGGAGCTGTCCAATCCCGTTAGTGTCTGTTTACTCCTTCTAGGTTGCCACCCATACAAGTTCACACCCTATAGTTTGTGGCGGATTTGCATGCTCCGCCTAATCTCCTCCCAGTTTCTAGATGGTTCTCTTCCCGAGGGCATAAAAAGCCCTCCATTTTGTTAATAAACGGATCGGCTCTGGCTTCCAAGGTGTTGACTTTGTCTCGGTGTCTTCTTTACGGGATGCGAGGCAGGTAAACTTAACCTGAAGCCTTTGCAGCTACGGTCCACCTGAGCTCAGCAAGCTGTCAAGAACCCCTGTTGCCGGTCTGATCCTCCTCCCGAAGATCAAGACTGCGACAGTTATGTTGTCTTTGTGATGCCTCTCTCTATTTTTTTTTTTTAATTCAGGCTCTTTAGATATCTTTTCTTTTTAGATATAGGTGTCTAGGTCAGTCATGCTGGGGCAGCACAGGACATAGGACTTGAGATTGTCTTGTACACGTAAAAAGTAGCAACATTCCCAAGACTTCTAGTTAAAATGTAATGTCATTCTGTGGTAAAACAGTCACTCAAGCACCTTCTTTTATAAATCATGGGAGCTATTACATATTGAACTGTATTACATATCTACAGTACATTTTCTGCTTTTCATGGAGAACTGAAAGAAAGTGAAGGCAGACTTAATTTTTTACTACATCAGTTAAGTTGGAAAGGTTTGCTTGGTGTCACTAAATGACATTACATAAAACATAGCACTAGACTGTAGAAAATAATGTACTATAATAGATCAAGAAATAGAATTTTAGTGAAAGGTTTATGTGTTTATAATGATGGTTTGGTATTAAATCCTTCCCATAAAAGTACTACATTTTTTTACCTAAGGCTCTTACAGTACTACTGGATTGCATGAACTATGACTACAAATACTTATATGATCGACCAAAATTACCTTTGGCTTATGCAGCAAATTAGTCCTCAAGTTGCCCTAATACAGCTAGGAAAAAATCCCAAAAGTACTGACCCTCTAGACTCTTATGTTACACGTATAGGCCATTGTTCCAGGTAAGAAAAGGAGCCATATTGTTCAGGAACACAGGCTGCAAAAACTTGTGCTATGCCAATGGCACCTAAACGTTACTCATTTTTTGTCACTGAATATTCTGAGTTGGAAGGGACCCACAAAGTTCATCAAGTCCAACTCCTAAATGAATGTCCCATACAGGGATCAAACCTATGACCTTGGCATTTTCAGCATCACATTCTAGCCAACTGAGCTAATCTCAGAATTTTAACAGTTCACAAAGTGCAGAGGATGGCTGGGTTGCTGTCCTTGAAGCCTGTGCATTTGGCTTACAGAGGAAATTTGTGCTGCTGCATTTTATGGATGTGTTGAATTTCACTTTAATCCTGTTGGGTAGCCCTCAGCTAGATACCTGTCCACTGGAGATCCTCAATGATAAGAGCCCTCAGTGGCCTAGTGTGGGTCTAGAAATAAGGCTGCAAGGCTGCCTGGTAGTATATCACCCAAACATTGCATCACTGATATCAAGAACTTTTTCCCTCAGTAGAGTTCAAGGAAAGACCATGTTATGAATTTACCTGATTTTTTTTTTTTTTTGCTTTCCTGGCTTGCAATGTAAACTAGTAGCTCTGCTCAGAAAAATGGTCATAAAGTCAGTAATTGTTAACACCACTTGAATTCTGAGCAGTGTATTAAACAGTCATTGAAATGATTGTATCTCTCTTCTCTTAAAGTCTCTTTCCAAAGTAGGTAATAAATTTATTTGACAACAAAATGCTAGGGAAGTCGCTGATACTTGTTTTGGAGAATCTCATTAAGTATGTTTTTATAGTTTCCATGTTGTACTTGGAAATTGTCTACTTAGTTAATCTATTATATAAATAATATACTATGCCTTTCCACTCAAATGTGAAAAGAAAGCATGTGTAACAGAAATGTAATTTTAGGAATGCTCAATGTAGTGAAAGCAGGCCCTTTTCCCTAGGTCAGACAGAGAAAAAAATAGGTTGCCTGTGCCAAATTCACTCCAGATGGAAGTCTATTGGAGAGCATACTACTGTAAATGCAAAGAGTTTTGTTTATTTCAGGCTATGTATGCTTTATATTTCTGTTATGTTTCTTTGCCTTCCTAACTATGGCATACTAATATTCAATTACTAAGTCTTCAGGAATTTTTTTAGTTTCAATATTCTTTGTCATAAAGTGCCTCTACATTTTCCTTATATTAAAAATACGTTAAATTTATGGCAAGACTGGCTTCAAACCACTACATAATGCTTTTGTTTTCCTTTGTGCTTC
>VWZD01007589.1:0-35149 GCA_013396695.1 Sakesphorus luctuosus | reverse complement strand
TATGTGCATGTCATATATATCTGGAAGCTTCAGCTTAATTAAATGCTTTTATATTTGAGTACAAAGAAATTCTGAATGACACTATTTATGCTAATTCAGAAGTGTGGGATGTAGTGAACACTTAAATATAGACTATGTGACTATTTATCAAAGGATTGGAGTTTCAAGGTTATTTCAATATACAATAAGATTTTTTCTCCTTAAACGCCACTGTAAGAGAGGCTATGCTGATCAGGTGTAGGTGTGCCTCTGAAGTGTTCCACATGGTTAAATCTACTCAGGGCTACTTTCTCACCTACAACAGTTTCTAAGGTCTTTGGGGTATTATAAAAAAGTTTAAATATTCATCTTTAAATCTTTGGCTTTTCTGAAACAAATGAAACCCCATTTTCTAAAAGTACCTTATTTTTTAAAAGTCAAGATTACTAAGATATATTAGTCAAAATTTTAATTTTCAACCTCTCAATGATTATCAGTAAAAATACTATATTTTTTAAAAAAATATTTTCAGACAGGTTTAGCACAGCATTCAAACAGTGTTATGATATTGACTGGCCTAGAAAAGAGAAATATACTGATTGAAAATTAAATATTAGGTATACTTCAACAATTTCTTGAGTCACTCATTTATCAAAAGTGACAAATATGCAGTTCTTAATTTGAAATGTGTTTAAAGCGTTTCATTTTTAAAAAGAAAAATATATAGGTCATCCTATTTTCCTTTCATTATTAATCCACATGTAACATACCTCAAGCCTTGAGATACGTAGCATCGATGGACAGATTTTTTAAAAAAGCTGTTGATTTCAAAAAGTGATTCAAATTTAGATGACGTGAAATATGATAAACTAGATAAAATGTCTGAAAGAGTAGAATTAAGAAAACCAGAAAATAGTACAATCTATTTCAAACAGTTATATAGCATACTATAATAAAAATTACACATTTATCCAATAGAAGTCCATTCTCAGAAAATGATGAGATAGCTGACATAGGTTTCCGCCAATAAAGCTTCAAAAGAAATGTAAAACAATCTAAGCCAACCTCCACTGTGTAAGCATAGCAACTAGTTATCTTTATTTAGTGCTTAAGTATCTGCATAGGAGTATTTGGAAAGATTACAAATATGGTAAATGAAAGCCATTATGCTGATCTGAATTCTTCAACTCAATGAGAAATTTATTTTGAAAACAAAACATAAAATTTTACTATCTTGAAATGTTTATTTAAAAACATGAAGGCCAGTTCTTACTGGCTACATTTGTGTTACTGGATCTAAAAGCACTTCCCTGCTTTGGCTTCAGGTCTATGACTTGGTATTGTCATGGTATTTCAAAGTGTATTCCCCACTTCACTTCCCACCACACTCTCCTCCCCTATGTTCCTATGCTCCTATCAGTAGAAATGGCAATGTACAGGCTGAAAAGAGATGTTCTTTTAGAAAATCAGATCCCTCTACTGATATTGAAATTATATGTCTAATAAGTAAAGCATTTTAACAATACTTTTATTGAAGTTCAGAGTCAGACATTTTATCAGATATGCTAGGACTTCCATTATCACTTAATTTGCTTTTTCAGATTTTAGCTTCACAATGCTATCCTATTTCAAAAAAACAGTGCATTTGACTAGGCCATTTTTTTCTTCAAGGCTGTATTCTGTCCCTCAAATTTGTAATTCCTTCCCATCTAAGCTCCAAATGCACTCTTGACCTGAAACATAAATAAATTGTCTGCATTTTCCAGACACATTAATCCTACTGTAGTAATTATGAGTATGTGAATTGTTAGAAAGGCACTTGCAGTCTCACGGACAAAGTGTTTGTTAAAAAGTAAAATTAATTTATTGGGATCTTGGCAAAGGATAACACTCATATGGGAAAGCAAACCTCTTGAACAGCATGATCAGATGTTGTTTGATGGCCTCCATTGCAATAATCACTGCAGTGGCATCTTTAGCTGGATTGGATGAAATTCAAGTTGCTCCACGGTCCTACATGACCACTCCAGCATATGAACCCACTGCCATCAATTACCTTAACTACATACAAAACATCTCTCAAATATCTCAACCATGTACAAAATGCTGTGACCATTTTTGAATTTGCGTGAGTGGTTCTCTATTGGCTCTTTACAAATGTTCGTTCTGTGTACAGTTTTATCAGTTCTGCAATGGGAACTGCCTGAATGTCTTCGGGATACTTTACATGGAATAATAATCAACACATTTAAGGAGAACATGGTTTTTGAGTTGTCTTGGGAATCTGCAGATGACCTAGCTGACTGGAAGCTGACTAATATTGTCCCAATTTTCAAGAAGGGAAAGAAGAAGGACTCTGGAAACTACAGGTCTGTCAGTCTCACTTCAATGCCCAGTAAAATAATGGAAAAGATCATTCTGTGAAGCACTGAAAAACACCTGGAGGACAACAGAGTAATCGGTCACAGCCAGCAGGATTACATCAGGGGGAAGTCCTGTTTGTTGCATCTGATTTCCTTGTACAACAGTGTAACCCACTTAGCTGATCTAGGAAAGCCCGTAGACATAATCTTTTCAGGCTTCAGCAAAGTTTTTGGTACTGTTTCTGAAAGTATCCTGTGGGAAATGGACCAGACTATGAAATATGGAAATAACAGGCTCTGATATAGACCCACAAGGAGGACAGCACTGGCAAGAAGTGCAGACCTGACCAGCTGCATATATAAGAATTTAGTGGTGGAAGTTTCAAAGTTATGTGTTTTCTCTGTACAGTGTTTAGTTTAGAAAGTTTCTGTATCCCCCTTGCAGGGTGCCACCCCTCCCCTGTCTTCCCTGGAGGCATTGTTTCCCAATGAGTCACCATGCTGATAAGGCATTGTCTCTCCCTGGGCCAGGCCAGCCCCACCTGAGGGCTGATAAGGCATTGTCTCTCCCTGGGCCAGGCCAGCCCCGCCTGAGGGTGTTCCCCGCCCGCATTGTCAACATGGCAGCAGGCGGAACTTGCCAGGGCTTGCCCTCGCTGGTCCAGGATGAGCTGAGGCTTGCTTCTGCCAGTCTGAGCTGGGACAGCACCGTCCATGGACCGCTCTGATTTGTGTAGCTGTTGTAGCCTGCGGCAGCACAGCTGCCACTCCTGTTGGTTTCTGCCCCTGTCCTAACCCCATTGCTTATCTCACCTGTCTATCCCCAATCCCTGTGTTTCTATTGGGTCTGGCCCCTCTATTTTCCTATTATCTTGTCAGCACCTAAGCAACTCCCTTCCGCCTGAGCCCTTACCCAATCCAGCCCCAGCTCAGCACCTTTCCCTCAAGACCATATAGAAGCTTTGTGATTTCACAATAAAGAGTTCTCTCCACAAGTCTCCTCTGAGTGAACATCTCTCTCACACGGCTCCGGCTCAGGACCTGCAAGGATCGTCTCCCCTCCCCCCAGCGCTGCATAGTATTCTTCTGGACAAAATGTCCAGCACACAGATGGATAACTGTCTTATGCCATCAGTGAGCAACTGGCTTACAGGTCAGGCACAAAGAGGTCCAGTGAATGAGGTAACATCATGATGTCCTGTCATCCAGTGGGGTTCCGCAGGGCTCCATCTTCAGCCCAGTTATATTCATCATCTTCACAAACAACTTGGACATGGGCCTCAAAGGAAAAATAAGTAGATTTGCTGAAGACACTAAATTGCGGGGAGCAGTTGACTCCCTCAGGGGCAGGGAGACTTTGAGAAATTCGAGAGATGGGCAAACAACAGTCATCACCAACCACTACCAGTACGAAATTTAACAAGGGCAAGTGCCAGATTCTGCAACTGGGACAGGACAACCCTTTTTGTTTGTATGAGTAGGGAATAAGAGGCTGAAGAGCAATGCTGCAGAAAGTGACTTGGATGTCCTGGTTGATGTCACGCTGAATATGAGTCAACGGTCTGCCCTGGCAGCCAGGAAGACCAACTGTGTCCTGTGTCCTGTTAAGCACAGCACTGCCAGACAGTCAGGGGAGGTGATTGTCCTGCTCTGCTCTATATTGTTGTNACACAGATGGATAACTGTCTTATGCCATCAGTGAGCAACTGGCTTACAGGTCAGGCACAAAGAGGTCCAGTGAATGAGGTAACATCATGATGTCCTGTCATCCAGTGGGGTTCCGCAGGGCTCCATCTTCAGCCCAGTTATATTCATCATCTTCACAAACAACTTGGACATGGGCCTCAAAGGAAAAATAAGTAGATTTGCTGAAGACACTAAATTGCGGGGAGCAGTTGACTCCCTCAGGGGCAGGGAGACTTTGAGAAATTCGAGAGATGGGCAAACAACAGTCATCACCAACCACTACCAGTACGAAATTTAACAAGGGCAAGTGCCAGATTCTGCAACTGGGACAGGACAACCCTTTTTGTTTGTATGAGTAGGGAATAAGAGGCTGAAGAGCAATGCTGCAGAAAGTGACTTGGATGTCCTGGTTGATGTCACGCTGAATATGAGTCAACGGTCTGCCCTGGCAGCCAGGAAGACCAACTGTGTCCTGTGTCCTGTTAAGCACAGCACTGCCAGACAGTCAGGGGAGGTGATTGTCCTGCTCTGCTCTATATTGTTGTAGCCTCACCCTGAGTACTCTGTGCATTTTTGGGCAACACAATATAAAAAAGACATTAAGCCATTAGAGAGTGTCCAAACGAGGGCCACAAGGATGGTGAAGGGTCTGTAGGGGAAGCCATATAAGGAGTGTTTGGGATCACTTGTCTTATTCAGCATGGAAAATAGGAGACTGAGGAGAGACTTTACTGCAGTCTTCAATATTGTCATGAGGGGAAGTGAAACAGCAAGTACCAATCTCTTCACTCTCATGAGAATGAAGCTGCATCAGGGGAGGTTTAGGTTGGATATGAGGAAAAAGATTTTCACCCAGAGTGNCACAAAGAGGTCCAGTGAATGAGGTAACATCATGATGTCCTGTCATCCAGTGGGGTTCCGCAGGGCTCCATCTTCAGCCCAGTTATATTCATCATCTTCACAAACAACTTGGACATGGGCCTCAAAGGAAAAATAAGTAGATTTGCTGAAGACACTAAATTGCGGGGAGCAGTTGACTCCCTCAGGGGCAGGGAGACTTTGAGAAATTAGAGAGATGGGCAAACAACAGTCATCACCAACCACTACCAGTACGAAATTTAACAAGGGCAAGTGCCAGATTCTGCAACTGGGACAGGACAACCCTTTTTGTTTGTATGAGTAGGGAATAAGAGGCTGAAGAGCAATGCTGCAGAAAGTGACTTGGATGTCCTGGTTGATGTCACGCTGAATATGAGTCAACGGTCTGCCCTGGCAGCCAGGAAGACCAACTGTGTCCTGTGTCCTGTTAAGCACAGCACTGCCAGACAGTCAGGGGAGGTGATTGTCCTGCTCTGCTCTATATTGTTGTAGCCTCACCCTGAGTACTCTGTGCATTTTTGGGCAACACAATATAAAAAAGACATTAAGCCATTAGAGAGTGTCCAAACGAGGGCCACAAGGATGGTGAAGGGTCTGTAGGGGAAGCCATATAAGGAGTGTTTGGGATCACTTGTCTTATTCAGCATGGAAAATAGGAGACTGAGGAGAGACTTTACTGCAGTCTTCAATATTGTCATGAGGGGAAGTGAAACAGCAAGTACCAATCTCTTCACTCTCATGAGAATGAAGCTGCATCAGGGGAGGTTTAGGTTGGATATGAGGAAAAAGATTTTCACCCAGAGTGTGAACAGGCTCCTCAGGGAAGTGGTCACAGCACCAATCCTGTCTGAGTTCTAAAAGCATTTGGACAATGCTCTCAGGCTCATGGTGTTATTTTTGGAGTGTCCTGTGCAGGCCCAGGTGTTGGACTTCATGACCTTGATGGGTCCCTTGCAATTCAGAGTATTCTATAATTTTACAATTCTAAGATTGGGACAACACATAGCAGGACCTGTATGGGGGAATTTCTGGAACTGTCCAAAATTCCTACCTCAAGAACTTCTGTAAAATTGAGTAGCTGCCTGATGGTGAAGATGGCTGGTGCTGCAATCAGTCAACTGGTCAAAAGAAAGTTCTTTGTCTCCAATTAGTAGCCAGATGGCAGGTTGGGGAGTTCCCGAGCCACCTAGGAATTAACATTGCCACCCTGATGTCAGACTATATTACAGTTATAAGTAAAGGGCAGGCTGGAATTCCAGCTTGTAACTCACTAATAACTTAAATTTATAGCATTTGCCACATAATAGAGCAATGAAAATGTTTTGGCATATGTAAGGTTAAAAAATAAATATACAAATCCAAGGAAAACGTGATTAAAGTAAGAATAGACCATGATTATGTTGAGTTTTTTTCTTCTATAGAAAAGTAGGATTTCCTTATCAGTGGCAAGCAGGGTCGGTATATATATGTAAGTGCAGAAAATCTCAAAACATGCATGCAGATTTGAACAGTACTTCCAGTTCTCTCTATCTTGTATTATAAAACCATACTCCCAGAAAATCTGTTGTGTAGGCTAACATTTTTCTTCACCCTTGTCATGACAATTTTTTGTTATTGTTGTTGTTAATGCTTTTTGGCATCCAAGCACAAAATACAGCATACATTATGTGTTGCTAAGACAGTCTGGGAGGTTGGAAATGGACAACTAAGCATTTCTTAGCACTAAAAGTAAGAATTTTTTTATTTACTTTTGGACTGTCTGTTCTACTGAGATTTATTTTTGCTGACATACTTTTACATCAATTTCCTCTATAACAGATAAAAGAACAAGGCTACAGAAGCAGTGTATTTTTGCAGTCTTATGCATGCAATAAAGTGAGCACTTAACAATTGCTTGTATGAGATCTAATAAAACTGAGCCCTGTTACATTAGTTCAGTCAGATCTGTGGGGTTTTTTTCCTTCCTTTATTTATTTTGTTTCTGGCATTTATTTATGTCCTTACCATACCTCCTGGTCCGTTTAGAGACTTGCATGCATAAAATAAAACTGCTTTTGTTGTCATTGGTTTATTCTCATTCCATCTTGACAAGAAAATCCAGCTAGATGGCAAGGCATTTTAAGCATACAGTGCCTCTTTTCCTTAACCACCACCAGCTATGTCAATTAAAAAAGGCCAAATCAAAACAAAAAAAAAAGGCAAAAACCCCTTAAATTATTTTCTACCTTCTCAGAGCATTAAGCAACTTGTTTTCTTGGGCACTTTCACTCCCTGTGGACTGCCCTTTTCTAAAAACTTCATGCTTAGTTGTGTGCAATCTTTATCTTCTACCTCAAATCCCACTCCTTTTCTGGGTTTTTTGGCTATAATTTCCATAACACAGAAAATCTTTATCTTGCTGTCTTCAGGTCATTTCAACTTTATGTCTGTTTTCTAAATTTCCAAAATTTTATCAATGTTTTTTTTCATTTTCACAATAATTGTATAAACATTTCAGGGTTGTATCTGCACTTTATAGCTCTTTGCAGCTGTGTGTTTTCCCTGGGCCCATTCACCTCATAGCATCTCTTCAATTCTGTACTCTTAATTATATTTTAGCATGCAAAAACAATGGGAGATAAAGTCTCCTCAGATGATAGACAAAACCTGCCACAGATCTCACTAAAATTTCCTGCTAATAATGACTTTGGTGATAAGCTTGCTAATTACTAAGACAATAGGCCATTTCATAACATGTGTAGAAAATTAACCTGATTAAGATATTGACAGTGTTACAATGCTACTGGCTTTCATTATGGAGGTTGGACAAGCCACCTAAATGACTGATAAGTCCATTATCATGAAACATGATTTTTTCAAGAGCAAAATTATTTGTCACTCAAAGATGATTCCTTTCAGGGTTGAATTCCATGCACTTTCATACCTATGAATCCCACATGCCAGAGCAGCTCAGTTGCAATTCCCTTATTTGGGAAAATACTTAATCTCTTCACCAGAGAAGCTCTGTTTGCTATTTTAGAGAATAAGAAAGATCAAAGCTCAATTGATCCTGTTATGTCCACCTCAGAGCACCCAAATAGTTTAAACATGATTCAGCCTACTCATTTCTACATTAAGTACCAAGTGCCTTGGAGAGTGATTGCATTGCAGAAGGCAGAGGACTGCCAGTGTAGTTGTTTTTGTAATTAATGCCTATGAAAACAAAATGTTATGATTTGAAATTTTGACCAGTCTAAAATATAAATGACCTTTATAAAGGAAAATTTTCTTATTAATAAAATGTAGGCATGTAACATGATATGTAATGCAATTGATATGAGTTAATTTACAGTGAGTACGAAGAGATACTTCTTCAATAAATGTAGTTCCACACTCAAATATGTAACAGAAAAAAGGCTGATTTGCTTGATTTGCTTAATCAAGAAGCTGCATAATCCTAGAATCACAGAATGGTTTGGGTAAGAAGGGCCTTAATGATAAACTATTCCTACCCTCCCAGCCTCCTGTCATGGACAGTGACTCCATTAGATCAGGTTACTCAGAGTCCCATCCAACTTGGCCTAGAACACTTCCAGGGATGGGCTATCCACAAACTGTTCTAGTGCCTCAATGGCCTGTGAGTAAAGAATTTCTTCCTAACATGTAATCTAAATCTCTACTCTTTCAGTCTAAAACAATTCCACTTTGTTCTATCACTGTCTGTCCATGTAACAATTCATTCTCCCTCTTTTTTTAAGCCCCCTTTAAGTACCAGAGGGCTGCAATAAACNAAATCAAAACAAAAAAAAAAGGCAAAAACCCCTTAAATTATTTTCTACCTTCTCAGAGCATTAAGCAACTTGTTTTCTTGGGCACTTTCACTCCCTGTGGACTGCCCTTTTCTAAAAACTTCATGCTTAGTTGTGTGCAATCTTTATCTTCTACCTCAAATCCCACTCCTTTTCTGGGTTTTTTGGCTATAATTTCCATAACACAGAAAATCTTTATCTTGCTGTCTTCAGGTCATTTCAACTTTATGTCTGTTTTCTAAATTTCCAAAATTTTATCAATGTTTTTTTTCATTTTCACAATAATTGTATAAACATTTCAGGGTTGTATCTGCACTTTATAGCTCTTTGCAGCTGTGTGTTTTCCCTGGGCCCATTCACCTCATAGCATCTCTTCAATTCTGTACTCTTAATTATATTTTAGCATGCAAAAACAATGGGAGATAAAGTCTCCTCAGATGATAGACAAAACCTGCCACAGATCTCACTAAAATTTCCTGCTAATAATGACTTTGGTGATAAGCTTGCTAATTACTAAGACAATAGGCCATTTCATAACATGTGTAGAAAATTAACCTGATTAAGATATTGACAGTGTTACAATGCTACTGGCTTTCATTATGGAGGTTGGACAAGCCACCTAAATGACTGATAAGTCCATTATCATGAAACATGATTTTTTCAAGAGCAAAATTATTTGTCACTCAAAGATGATTCCTTTCAGGGTTGAATTCCATGCACTTTCATACCTATGAATCCCACATGCCAGAGCAGCTCAGTTGCAATTCCCTTATTTGGGAAAATACTTAATCTCTTCACCAGAGAAGCTCTGTTTGCTATTTTAGAGAATAAGAAAGATCAAAGCTCAATTGATCCTGTTATGTCCACCTCAGAGCACCCAAATAGTTTAAACATGATTCAGCCTACTCATTTCTACATTAAGTACCAAGTGCCTTGGAGAGTGATTGCATTGCAGAAGGCAGAGGACTGCCAGTGTAGTTGTTTTTGTAATTAATGCCTATGAAAACAAAATGTTATGATTTGAAATTTTGACCAGTCTAAAATATAAATGACCTTTATAAAGGAAAATTTTCTTATTAATAAAATGTAGGCATGTAACATGATATGTAATGCAATTGATATGAGTTAATTTACAGTGAGTACGAAGAGATACTTCTTCAATAAATGTAGTTCCACACTCAAATATGTAACAGAAAAAAGGCTGATTTGCTTGATTTGCTTAATCAAGAAGCTGCATAATCCTAGAATCACAGAATGGTTTGGGTAAGAAGGGCCTTAATGATAAACTATTCCTACCCTCCCAGCCTCCTGTCATGGACAGTGACTCCATTAGATCAGGTTACTCAGAGTCCCATCCAACTTGGCCTAGAACACTTCCAGGGATGGGCTATCCACAAACTGTTCTAGTGCCTCAATGGCCTGTGAGTAAAGAATTTCTTCCTAACATGTAATCTAAATCTCTACTCTTTCAGTCTAAAACAATTCCACTTTGTTCTATCACTGTCTGTCCATGTAACAATTCATTCTCCCTCTTTTTTTAAGCCCCCTTTAAGTACCAGAGGGCTGCAATAAACTCTCCCCAAAGCCTTCTCTTCTCCAGACTGAACAACCTCAGCTCTCTCAGCCTGTCTTTGTAGGACAGATGCTCCAGTCCTTCAAATCATCTTTGTGGCCCTCCTCTGGAGCTGCTCTAAGAGATCTTTCCTGTGCCGAGGACTCCTGACCTAGACACAGTACTCCTGATGGAGTCTCAGATAATGTTTTTGATTAGGATAGTAGAGTTCAAATTTGATCTGTTAAAAACCTCCATTTACATGATTTTCATGTCGAGAAGCAAAAGGACTGATTCTGGTCATTTTCTCTACAAAAAAGTAATGATTTGTTGTAGTTTGGAATGATAATATAAATTCCCTCCCTGCCTCTAACTCCTCATGCCATTAGTTAAAAAAAAAAAGTAGTTAACTGCTTGATCGTTTGGGTGAGGGGCAGACTGGGGGAAGGTGTGGCAAGAAATGGGTTTGGTCTGTCTCTTTTGTTGTTGGGGACATCACACAGCTCTGGGGGATCAGGGAGACAATTGGAAGGATAAAAGCTAGAAAACTCATGAGTTGAGATGAAGAGAGTTTAATAAAGAAAGCAAAAGCCAAGCACACAAACAAAACAAAACAAGGAATTCACTGCTTCCCACGGCAGGCAGGTGTTCAGTCATCTCCAGGAGAGTAGGGCACCATCATGCATCAACAATTACATGGTAAGACAAATGTCATCACTACAAATGTCCCCCTCTTCCTCCTTCTCTCCACCACTTCATATACTGATCTTGATGTCATGGAATATGGAATGTCCCTTTGGTCAGTTAGGGTGAGATGCCCTGACTGTGTCTCCTTCCAATTTCCCATATACCCCCAGCCTCCTTGTCACTGTGGCAGTATGAAAAGCAGAAAAGGCCTTGGCCCTGTGTAAGCTCTGCTCAGCAATAACAAAAACATCTCCTTATTATCATTACTCTTTTTAGTATAAATCCAAAACATAGCCCCATACTAGTCACTCTGAAGAAAATTGACTCTACCCCAGCCAAAACCAGCACAGAGTATCTGAATCTGCAGGTGAGACATTCCACAGCCTAAAATGTCTTGTACTGAAGGACTTCCTTGATGAACAAGGAGTAGAATTAGGTGCTTTCAAATAGTTTGGAGCAGCGACACTTTCAGAGCAGCCAAGTGAAAGGGCTTTTCGTTACTTCCAATCAAAGTTAAAAAAGTAGTGAACCCATTTAAAAGACATTTGCCAGACAGGAGAACAGCACCTTTTTGGAACAAATCTAGGGGAGACTGATATTGATCTGTAATGATAACTACATCCTAGATTACCTTTAGTGGTGGTTAGAGGCTTAAATTTAGGTTTCTGAATCAAGACTTAGGTGACCAATGGCCAGGGCTTGAACCACCTGTAATTCAAAGCTGGGTCTTTGTAGAATGGCTGCAAGACTTTCACCCAGTTTTATCACAAACATTGCAGCTGACAGACTACAGAAGGCAAAGCCAGGCAAGATAAATATACTGAAAACACAGAAACAGAAGTGTTGAGACAGTAATAGCAACCCAGGGTTCTAGGAGAGAAACACTAACACACTAAAATGTATAAAAACCTAAGCAAAAAAGAAGAGAAAGGAGATGGAAGATCTCAACTTGACAATATCAAGGGTATTGTATTCCAAGAAGTGATGGAAGCCAACTCTTTCCCACATGACTGATGAGACACAAGTGAGCACTAGGCCAAAATAGGGAGATATTAATGTTTAGCCCAGTATCTTGCAAGTCCTAATTCTCTGCTGTAACTGTCAGATAGTAAATATTTTGTGGACGCTCACGGGAATGTTCATATTGTACTCAGTCTCTTTGTGCACAGCAAAATATGCCTGAAAAAAATTGTGTTTCATTAAGGGAAGGCTGGACCAAAAGACTACTTCAGAATTAGCAGAATTGCTCTCCAGTGGTTATCTTTCAGGCAGTTAAAATAGGAGTTAGGCACCTCTGGTATTGACAGCACTGCCATGAACAGATAAATCAATCAATACAACCAGCCAGTCAATGTAGGATCTTTTTTCCTTTGATATCCACATCATCTAGTCTGTAGAAGTGCTCAAAAAATTGCCTTACTGCATTTCATATCCTTGTGAGAGAGATTTTTACTGTGGTTGCCTGCTCAGGGAAACATTGCTTTATTACTTGTTAGACTGGATTGCCAATTTATTTTCTTTTTAGAAATCTGAGTTGTGATTAGATTTATACTTCTATGGTTTCTTTGTAAGGAAAGATGAAATTCTTATTTTCCCGTCTAGCACCAGAAACACAGGACTAAACAAACAACTCAATGCTTATACTTTTATGCAATCCTGTTAGTACCCTCCTAATTAACTTGTCATGGGTCTGAAGGGTTTTAAACCTGCAATTGCTTAAAACTGCACAAAATTTGGAGTTATTCAAACTCACTTTAGTCTTCAAACTGAGATGTTTGTGTTAGGAGTATAACTACTCAAGGTTCTCTCTGTACTTCTTGGAGAGAAGTAGGCTCTCCACAGGATGATTCAGATCTTATCTCATTTGAATTTCTCTCTTGAGGTGTCATTCTGTTAAGTACAGAAATAGCTTACACCATTTTTGTCTCTAGATTAGACTCTTCAGGAAAGTTCCAGAAGCTAATTGGAATGAATCTAGCCTAAATTTTCTGACAAACAGTTTAGGTTAAAAGATTTTTAAAAAGTCCTTCCAATGATACATATTTTGCTCACTTCTTTTACTATGAGTTGCAAAGTTATGCAGGGGCCTTAGTTTAGATTCTCCTCCCTAAGATCTGAACAGCTGACACTCTCAGCCATCTACTTCCATGAACACAAGAAATGCAATCGGAACCAAAACTGTCCAAAATAATGGTGTATTTCATCTGACTTAATAAGATACTGGTTTTTACAGGTATTATTGCAACACTTCCTCACTGTGCTACAGTTAAAGCCAAAATGTCAGAATAAAACACATCTCTAGAGAGCAGTGAGTGGTAAAATAAAGTGAAAAAAAAACCAAAATTAAAAAATTCAATGGAAGTCCTTCCAGCTACAGTTTCTATATGTGCCTAAAAATCTTTTGATCTAGAAATTACATAATTCTTTGTCAAAATTGGGGCAGAATTCTATTTTGTTCAGATCTAGGACACAGAGCTCACACAGTAGCCACAAGAACTAGATAAATTATTGATGAGTGAAAACAGAATATTAATTCACAGAGGAGAAGGATATTTTTGTTTCTAACTTCTTCTCATGCTGATTATAAAATATCCTATATAATTTGGTATATGCCTCATTAAATATATGCATCCCATGCTTTCAAAACTCAAGCTTTAATGTTTTCCAGCCTCTATTTCAGATTTAAATACTGACAGTGAAATCAAGATACATGAATTATTAAGAGCAAAGATTTTGCTAAAATGACAGAGCATTCAGTCCATCTGTTTCACATTTGTAAGTCCTTCTAGTCACACATTTTCCAAACTTACAAAAGCAACTGACATGGAAATTTCAAATAAGCTTTTTGTTTTGTCTTTCTTTATGTTTTGCTTTTGTTATTTTAATTGAAGGCTCTTGTCTAGACAGCAAAAACAAACAAACAAACAAACAAACAACAGAGAGAATAAGGATTTTGCAGATTGTCTCTCTAGACCCTGTGAAATCAATGTCCTCTGTCAATAAGAGTTCATACTCATATTGCCCAGTTAACTGGAAAAATCCTTAGTTACCAAACTGTAAAAAACACACTCATTTGGGGTTTTTCTGCACCCTTCCTCCTATGTTTGCATTAGAAAATGAAAAAAGTAATTATAAAGTAAGAAAAAAAACCCACAAAGGTCTGATGCTGGAGCCTGGTAAGATGTCATTGTCTCTAAGATGGTAAAGTTTTGGATTTTGCTTTCGTGTTGCTTATTTGCTAAATTAGGTCAAACCTAAATGAAAATTCAGGAACCATTACTAAGTATGCATATTCTAACCCATACTTTATGGTACTGAAGCTTTGTGTAAAATTAGACTTACCTACTATCTAAAGAGAATCTGCTACTACTGTCTAGAGCTGTTAAAATAAATAAAGTCCAGATAGGCTAGTTGGGGAAATACACTTGGATTTCCTAACCATTGAGAATATTTTAGTCAAAATAATGAAACAACGACCATTTTCAATAAGCAACAAAACAGCATAGTGGAATCACAGAATTGAAAAATATTCAGGCCAGAACAGAACTCTTGGAATTTGTTCCAATGTCCTACTCAAAGCAGGACTAATTTTTTCAGGCTGGGCAGGACTGTGACTGCAAGGCTTGAATACCTCCATGGTTCAAAACTCTCTCCACTCCTCTCTGGAAAACTTGTTCCAAGATTTGACCATCCACACAGTAAAAACAAAACCCTATATCCAATCAGAATTTCCCATATTCTGACTCTTGTCCTTTGCCTTTCACCCTATCACTGGACACTCCCATGTTGTTGCTTCATTTTCTCTGTATCCTCAGGTAAGGTAGTTGGAGGTAGTAGCAATAAGGTCTCCCTGAGACTTATTTTCTGCATGCTAAATTAACCTAGTTTGCTCAGCTTCGCCTTGTCTGTCATTTGCTGCAGCCCCATGACAGTCCTGGTGTCCTGTGCTGGACTACCACCAGGATGTCCATGTCTTTTTGAAAGGGGTAGCCCAGGCTCTGTGAAAACACAGCATTGCAGTCATAGTCTCACCAGTGTTGAATTGAGGATAAGGATCACTTCTCTCAGTCTGCTGGCTACAGTCCTCTATGTGCATCCCAGAAGGCAATTGGCCTTTGTTACAAGGATGCACTGCTGGCTCATCAACTGCTTAGAGACTGGCCAGCTTTTGCAAAGGTGCTTTCCAGCTAGTCAACCCCCAAAATGTACTAGGGTTTATTCCTCTCCAGGTGCAATCTTTAGCACTTGCTTTTACTGAACTTCATGAGATTCCTGTAAGCCCATTTCTTTAACCTGTCCAGGTCCCTCTCAATAACAGTCATGCCCTCTAAGTGCTTTTCACACTCTTTGGAGTTGTTTGCATATTTGCTGAGAGCACACACTGTTCCACCATCAAGGTTGTTAAAAAGACATTAAGATGCATTTGTTCCAGTACTGATTCATGAAAGACACCACCATCTGCAGTCCAGTATCTGCACTTTCCAGCACCAGCCATCAGTTTTTGAGTCAAGAAGACCAGTCATTTTTCTATGCACCTTACTGTCTACATGTCTGCTCCATATCTCAAAATTTCAATGTCAAGGAAACTGTGACAGACTGTCAAAGACCTTCCTAATGTCAAAGTATTCATTGTCGACTGCATTCAGTGATAATCACTTTGTCACAGAAAGCAGTTAGGCCAAGGACATATGAGTTTCCCTTGGTACATTCATGCTAGCTACTTCCAGTTACCATATTGTCTATCAAGTATTTAGAAATAGCTTCTGATAGGATTTGCCCCACAACAGGTGAGGTGAGACCTTTCCCTCTACCTCCTTGTAGAAGATGGATGTGATGTTTTCCTTTTCCAAGCCATCAGAAAACTTTCCCAATTTCCATTAACTTTTGAAAATTATAAGGTTGACCTCTCAGCAACATCAGCTTGCTCATCTGCTACCCTTGGATACATCCCATTTGGACATACAGGCTTATTTACGTCTATTGTATAGTATGTTAAACTAGAAATAAGAAGTCTATGTTGGAACCATCTCTGGAGACATTTGAAGGCAAAAAGAACTTAAATATAAATGTAAGCCTTTGTTTTACATCTAAGCACATCACATTTTTCTCATCAGATATAAAGTTTCTCTAAATATCATTTTGTTTGAATGTCCTGTAGCTGATATTTTCACAGACATCTTTTAGTCCTCCCAGGTAGAATAGNTTTTTAAATGACATTCCCAAATATATTAACTGTTCAGCATGTTTTCCAGGCTTTGTAGTGTACTGATTTGAAAACTCTTATCTTAAATCTTTTTCTTTTACATGTCTTTCAGTCATTTGTGTAAATTTGTACATGCTTTCACTAGGTTTTAGATTAATCAAACACACTTTCTAAACTATTATATGCAAACCAAATAAACAATAAACTGCAATAACCTGCTATTTGAAGCAATAACAGGATGTATTGGAATAAGGTTTATACTGGATGAACAGCATGAAAATGAGAGATGTCTTTTTAACTCATGCCATTGTTATCAAAAACATTCCAAGCAAGTGACTTAATTCTATTATTCCAGTTTTGTGACCAAATTTGGTTTATTCAGTGAGGGGAAACTAAAGCTGTTTGTAATGCTGATTTATTTTGCACAAGCGACTTTAATTAATGTGGTGTAATCTTTGGAAACTAAAGAGCTATTGTACTGCATGCACAGAAAGGAAGGGTAAAGCATATTTTGATCTCTAATCAACTGTTGAGAAAGGACATAAATTTTAGCTTTGAATTATCAAATAAAACTTTGACATTAAGTGTGAAGGAAGATAGAAACAATGGTTTATTTACAGCCAATTGTGTTGGGTTTTTATTATGAAAACATAGCTGTGAATTATTACCTAGCTGAGAGAAAAACAAAGATTAGAAGTATGTAGACACATGTATGCATTTAACATGATAAATGCCCCTATCTTTTTTTGTGTAGCCGAGCAAATACGTTGTCTGTCCCTATCAGAGGACGGCCCTGTTGGGTGTTAACCTGTCGGTGCAGGGGCTCAACCTTCCCATAGACATAATCTGGATGTTGCTGGGGACAGTGACTGCTGCCCACCCTGCTCCAGGTCAGCTCTGGGGGGACCTTGCTTGGAAAGGGGTAACACCCCCTCCTTGTTGCTGCAGGACAAACCTCAGCCCTTTGTGTGCCTAGGGCAGGAGGGACTTCAGCTGGCAGACCAGGAGAAGGATCCAAAATGGATAAGAAAATTTACAAAGAGAACCCTTAGCATAATAAAGTCAAGGAGGAAGGTTTCACCCGTCATCATGCCCCTCTCAGTGGAGAAGGCAGGATGCTGACAGCTCTGTGTCCCAGCCCCACCTCCCTGTCTGAGGACTGACATTGTCAACTTTAGACCCAAAAGGATGCTGGGAGGGTAAGTGCAATTTGTAATTGTATTACAAATTCTAATAGTATTGCTGTGACTGGACTGCTAATAATTTCTGTCTTTTCACAGAATCACAGAATATGCTGAGTGGCAAGGGATCCACAAGGATCACCAAGTCCAAGCCTTTTACACAGGAGAAAGTGTTTTAAAGCAATATAATTTGAATTATCCTACATTTCATCATCCTATGAGCAATCTTCAAATTCCTGTTTCACAATTTATTCTGTTCTTTTTAGGGAAGAGAAGGGGCAGGTCTGCCTGCAAAATAGAGGTAACATGTTAAGATGGGTTTATATGAATATCTACATGAGTACATCCTAAGTTGATTCTGGTTTCTTATGCATTGATATATATGAAGTGAAATACAGACAAATTATTAAATATGGTCAGATCATGTTTCTTTGTCCCTGCTTTTGTCCTGTTTACATTAAGACTTCAGAAATAACTTACTGACATAGTTAAAATGGCAGTCAGCAGTAGGACAAGGGGGCACGGGCTCAAGCTGTGCCAGGGGAAATTTAAGTTGGAGATCAGAAAAAAATTCTGTTCAGAGAAAATAATCAGGCATTGGAATGTCCTGCCTAGAGAGGTGGTAGATGCACCATCCCTGGAGGTTTTTAAACAGCAATTGGACATGGCACTGAGTGCCATGATCTAGTAAATGGACTAGAGTTGGACCAAGGGTTGAACTTGATGATCTCGGAGGTCTTTTCCAACCCAATTGATTCTATGATTCTATGATTCTATGATTCTAAAAGTGAATTTAAAGAATCTTAATAACTCCTGATTATTTTCTATTTCTCTTAAAAGTAGTCTTTTGGTTTTCTTTTCAGAGATTCTACTGAGAGTCATTGGGGAATATTTAGCTATAAGACAAACGTTACACAGATCAGACGAAGCACTGAAATATAGGGGGTTTTAGGTTTCTGTAACTTCTTTATGTATTCACAAACAAACAAACAAAAAAACAGAAAAAAAAACCTGAGGCCTTTTCCAATGTTCAGATGGAGTTTGTGTTTTAGATTTGCCCACTGACTCTTGTTCTGTCAGTGGCTATAAATGAGAAGACACTGGTTCCCTCATCTTCATTTGCTCCCAAGCAAATGTTCATGCACATTGACAAGATCCCACTTGAGCCTTCTCTTTTCTAAACAGAGAAATGCCTGCTTTCTCAGCTTCTCATGTGACAGACGCAGAGGTACCTTCAACCTTGACTCTGGGAAATGAAATAAAATTAATTAAATATAAAGAAAAATGACACAAATTCCATTTCAATGGTGACTAAAAATAGTAAAAAGCATGATAATAGCACTATCTTGTTTGAAATGGAAGGAACACTGTATGGCTTTTTTTCTCAGTATTAATAAGAGCATATATACAACAATAAATGCAAGGTGATTCATATATAAATCCTTCTTTTATACTAAGACAATAAACCATCAGATGATATATAGGCAGTTGAAAATGAATTGTTGGAATAGTGGGTTGATCAGGAAAGATTATTAGTTCAATCTGAAAGTCAGTATCTTTATATACATATATTGATAGGTCCCCAAACTGTCATTCAGGATAGCATACTATAGTTGAAGAATGAAGAGTATCTAATTATTGACAACTGTAATATCATTATATTTGATTTTAAACAGCAAATATGATACCAAATTATTACATTTCTTTTAAAATCTTATATGTTGATTGTTGTATAGACACACACACAAAGCACTCCCCTATTTCTTCATTGTCGCCAGAATTTCTGTCATTGTGATATACTGTGATAGTTTGGAAATCCTTGCTACTCAGGGATGGATTTGTGAAAATAAAACTGAAGACAGTGGAGAACATGAGTTAAATAGATTTTTCAAATAAATATCAATTTTAAGTTTGATCTGAACTTTTAGAGAATTCTTCTGAAGATCAAACATTAATATTCAGCACCATTGAAGAAAAACAATCTATGCAAAGATCATTTCTCATTAACTTTAAAAAGAAAAACAAAAAACCAAACCAAAACAAAACAAATCATAATCCTCTTTAAATTCTTTGTTTGCATTCATTGTTAGAGTAAAACAAGTTCTTATCCTCTCTCTCTTATGTTTCTTTTCCTTTACAGTGGCATGAGTTTGATAATTATAAAGAAATAATATATTTGCAAAAAAGAGTGCTATTTCTGTCCTATTTGGTGATATGTAATTTTAGAATGCTTGTATTTTTCTTCCATGCCTCTTATTACCACGTGTTTTTTCCCCCTATAAAGTAACATAACTGTTCCATATATGTTTTCTTTCCAATACTTTTCATTCTACAGTATTCCTAGTCTTTAACTGGAAAATCAACAGCAGTCATGCTTTCAGTAAGGTGCATGTATTTGTGACACAAGATCTCATTGGAATTTACTTTTAGCTTAATAAATTGAATTTTAAATTACAAAAGAAATGTATGCTTAAGGCATCTGAATATCATTCATATTTGTATATTTCAAATGTACTCAAATACAGTCAGTTCTTTTAAAAGAAGTTCTTTGTATGGAGCATGTTAGATTTGCCAAAATCCATGTGCTGCATTTGTACTCTAAAACAACTACCAGCAAACTATGGTTAATGTGGATGGATAACCTACCTCTAAAGCTCAATCTATATGGTTTCAATATAACAAGTAAATTATCAGTGGATACAATGCCAAAGAACTAGTGGCAATAGTACGTAAAATGTATATATAGTAGAAAAATAATTTTTTTTTTGTTTATTGTAATAATGTTTTCTAAGGAAGAACTGCCTACCTGGAATGCAGTGATGTTACAAAACAAAACAAAAAAACAAAACAAAACATATTTTCTATTGTGTAGTCAGCAACAGCTTGTATTCAGCTGCAAATGTTCTGAATTGTGCCAATAATTCTGTGGTTGAATAACTTTAGTTATGGAATGTCAAACAAGATTCAAATATTGTTGCAATGATGTTTTTAGATGTTAAATAACACCCAAATGAGAAAAGTAAGAGGAAAAGAATGATTTGTTTGTTAATGATTTCAAGGAGATGAACTGTTTCAGCACAATACTTTTGTTTGTTATCAAAGTAGAGCATTCTGTGCATTCCAGACATGAACATCTTTAAAGTACAGACTGGCAATTATGGATCTATTCCATGTAACTTCTTGCATCATGCACAGTTATAACTTTATTCCCCACAGTCTATACCAGGGGTGCCATCAGTTGGGTTTTTTTGTCTACATATAGTAATCTTTCAGACAGCTATATAACTTTTCTTTATATTTCAAAATAATAAATCCACCCAACACTGAGTTCACAGAGCCCTTCATATAAGGAAAGGTGCTCTATCTCATAAATGTAGCCTATTTTTTGTTTGCTTTCTCTTTTCCTGTATGTGTTGGTATGAAACAGGTATTCTGTCTAAAAGCACACACTGTTTATGGCTCAAGTAATTCAGGTGTAACAGAAACATCCAGTTACCAAATTATCACTCTTCTAAGATTATACAAATATTCTTATACATATTTGCATGTTTGTTTTCAGATTACTCCACCAAAATTCTTTCCTGATAACTCTAACATAGTTAATATTTATTTTCAATAAGCTATACACAGTTACATAAGGATAATCTTCAGAATTTGTAAGCAAAAAATATTCAGATCTGTTTTAATTATATTCTTTAGTTTATTTGCAAATTATTTGGAAAATTAAAAATTGTGTAGAAAGATGATATAGAAACAAATTATTCCAGTCCAAAGAAACAATATTCAGGTTACTCAAAGCAGGACTAATCCAGTCAAATTGTGCAGGGATATGAGGTCTGACACCCACTTCACCCTCTCCACCCAGTTTTTCCAGCTTCACCTTGTCTGTCATTTGCAGCAGCCCCATGACAGTCGTGATGTCCTGTGTTGGACTACTTCCAGCATGCCCATATCTTTCTGTAAGGGATGGCCCAGGTACTGTGGAAACATAATACCACAGTCGTAGTCTTGCTTGTGTTGAATTGAGGGCAAGGTTCACTTTCTTTGATTTGTTTGCAGAACTTCTCCTAATGCAGCATGCAATGCACCAGTCCACACTGGTGGCTTATGGTCAACCTGGTGACCACCAGGACCTGCAGATTCTGTTGTACAAAGCTGCCTTCCAGGTTCTCAGCCTGTACATGGATTTATTCCTTCTCAGGTGCAGATTTTTGCATTTGTTAGACTTCCTGAGGATTCTGACAGTCCATTTCTTCTGCAAGTCCTGATTGTTCTCAATAGCAGCCTTGCCCTCCAATGCACTGACAATCCCCTCCGTGAACACATTTGTGTTTTTCTGAAAACTTGTTGAATGAACCACCTGTCCAGACATTGAAGTTGTTGTTTATATTTTTAATCTGTAGTCTTTTTTCCTCTTGAAATTTAATGTTGTTTCCAGACATACTAAAAGCTGACCACAGTGAACCAAATTTTTTTATCTAATAGAAGTTCCGCAATTCTGTTGTCTTTGATAATAAAATTTCTGGTAAAAGACCAATTAATATTTTGAGACTGTTTTTCTTTTTGATATGTATTAAATTCTGCTTTTGTGGTTGCACTGGCTCTGGCTGGGATGGAATGAATTTTTTCCTAGCAGACCATATACTGCTGGTTTTGTATTTTTGACTAAACTGTGTTGATAACATACTGTTTTGGCTATTTCTGAGCAGTAATTGCATAGTGTCAAGGTTTTCGCTGTTTCTCACATGACCTTCCCAGCAAGTGGCCTGGGAATCAGTAAGAAGTTGGGAGGGTACATAGACAGAACAGCTGATCGAAGTTGACCAAAGGGGTATTCCATGACATATAATATCATGTTCAGCAATAAAAACTGAGGTGATGTTTTTTGGGGGTGGTAGCTCAAGGTGATATGTAGGTGATCATAATCAAAGGCTTGTTGAACACATTGGAAACCTCAGCTGATTCAATGCTTCATGAAACATGCCTGTAATATTAGGGACTATCCCTCACTTTTTTTTTTTATAAAATAAGATCTTACTCATTAAAAAGTCAGTATTTTCTTGTCTGTTGTTCATTGAAAACTGACAGTAAAAGGTGTGTACTCTTTTGATAAGATTGTCTACAGTCATATGAATAGGCTTTAAAAATCAATCATGCACTTCTCCTATGGCTTTCTTTTTCTAGTTTCAGTTCTAAGTCTATAAGAAACTTCAGATTTGTTTTTAAAAATTTCTAAGACTTAGAACTTTCTTAGCTCTTTTTGGTTGGTTTGTTGGTTGGTTTGTTTGTTTTCAAAAAAGCCCCATAACTAACTTCAATTTTGTTGGAAAAAAAAGATGAAATTTTGTTAGTTTTTTTACAGCAGAGCAATTATTCAGAACATGTAACTGTACTGCTTCTAGCTGAGCCAGAATAACCAGTCTTGTACCTAGTGAAAATTAACGCATAAAGATTTTCCCCAACTGCAAAAATGTGCCTCACGTGTATGGACAGTATCATATCCTCAGGACACTTCCCGATTATTCCCTCCACAGTCAGACTGGAAGCTTAAGCTTCTTTAATATTCCAGTTTCATTATTCTCATTTTCTATAATTTAACAACTTCTCATATTATACTTAATGGAAAAGTCATGCAATATTGAGCAGTAACTGCTGTTAATTTCCTGCTGTATATCATTTGCATTTTTTGTTGCTAGTAGAGAGTAATTAACATGCTCTGATTATCATACTGATTGTCTTCTTTAGCTTATGAGAATATAGTCATCTCAACCCACATTGATCTTACCATAGTACAGTTTATTGCTTTCTGTAATAGTATCCAGGGATATACAAGATTGTTTTTACTGAAAAAATGGTGTGGTCTAGCAGTACAAGGTTCCCTAAATGTTTCAGCATGGACCAGAGTAATGTAAGTTTTTATAGTGCCTATCAAAAAACATAGAGCCCTGATTCTGCAGTATTACAATGCTATCTCTTTCATGAACAGAATTGTGGTTGTATTACCATTAACACACACACACACACACACACACACAAATATTTTCTTGTGTTCCATTTGGATTGTCTTTTACTCCTCTGTCTGTGACCAGTTAAGACAGAAAATACATTCAGCTTGAAATATTCTTACAAGAAATAGTGAGTGGGTTTTGTTTTGTTTTGTTTTTGTTTTTGTTTGTTTGTTTCTTGCAAGGGTACCTTTTAGGAGAAAAGGAATTTATCTGTATAAAAAACTCTTTCCTTAATCTAAAAGTTCTTAGTCAATACTGTGTTTGTCTACAACTACCACATAAAATAGCACTGCATATAGGAATATCTAAGTGAAATCAAGTAATTTGTTTGAATGCTGAATACAAGAATACCAAGGCTTTGGGGTTTTGGAAAAAAAAAAAAAAGAAACTATACATGCAAATAGATCACATTGTTTTCCCAAGATCAAGTCAAACAACTGGTGAAATTCAAATGTGAGATTTTGTAATAATCTATTTTGCTTTTATTTAAGCATAAGCGTTTAGGCTGGGAGACACCGAATTCAGCAGTCTGCATTGTGTCTTACGGTTTCCTGAAAGTCAGAATTTCATTTGCAACAGAATCTTCCAGGGGATCAATAGTTACTGTGAAGATTTATGACTTCTTCATAAAAGTTCTTCATAAATGCTGAAACAAATATTGTCTCTTTGGAAAGAGTGCCATATTTGGAATTTTTTTCTCCCTCTCAGGACTATCCATATTCACAACTTTTAGAATGCCTGTATGAATCTGCAGAGATATACGGACTGGGAATGCTAGTGTAGGAGTGAGACAAGCTGTGCTTTTCTTATTTGTGTGTGGTAAAGTCTGTATTATAGATTCCTTTTTCTGTTTGGCCTCAGAGAAACTATGCTCAGAAGTGATTAAATGATGGGTTTGAATTATACTAAAAACTGATAACTGTTAACAGAGAAACAAAGTAAAGCAACTCCTAACTTCCAAAGCGGGAAGTTACTTTGAGTTTTCTCATGGTATGTAATTATATCACTTAGAGAAATGACCCAGAATGCTGTTAACAGCACAAGAAGGTGAAGTAATTTGCAGCAAAATCAGAGAAGATATATATCATATTGCATCAGTGGCAGAAGTCGGATTGACATCACATACATCTAGAAAATATCTGACTATAAGCATGTAAATAGCTGTCCTTTTTTTTTCTTTTTAAAAATCTTTTTGTAGCATTGCATATAGGGGACAAATTATTTGACCATATTGCTCTGAATGCTGTCAAAATATGTAGAAAAAAACTTGGCATATGCTAATTGATCCAATGCAAAATGAAGAACTAACTAGGTTAGCTAATTTACTGAGAACCTAATTGATTCAATGGATGGAAAATTCAGGATCAGAGAATGAAAACAGTAGTGCTTATTAATGCTTAGAACTCTAGAATCAAGGCATAATATTTGCTTGATGTATTTTCTTTCTTTCTTTTTTTTTCCTTTTAATTTTAATTTCCTTCTTCATCTCCTTACAATCCTGTTTCCTCCTGCAGTATTCTATTTGAGGTTAAAAAGAAGCAGTGATTCATTCAATTTAAGCATCTGCTCTAGGACTCCAGCAAAAGGCTCAATATGGTCTTTCTAGTTCTGATGACTCATAGAAGTATTTATTTTTTTATATTTTCCTTTTGGATTCTAAATACAGATTAGTAAAGAGCAGGTACAACATTCTTTGGAAAAACAGGAAAAAGATAACATCTGAAAATAACCACAAATATTAATTCTGAGAGAAATGTGATTTTATAAATTCAAAGCTGAAAACAATATGTTTCTATTCTGAATCAGAATCTTTAGCTAATAGCTGGCATATCAAAGCAGAAAATCACTCACTCCTAAGTAGGCTTATTAGTTAGTGTACTATCTTATCACTCACTCCTTGCACTTAGCTTAACATTTTTAACTGGCGTTATGAAGTGAAAATGCACTTGTTATAACAATAAAACTTGTTATTTTTTCTGTGTTTGGCCAAACCTTTTTTGTTTCAGTAAAGGCAAAATAGTTTTAGTTCAGATAAATTAGAGTTGATATATGTGTTGCAAGTACATTATTCTCAAGAGTTATATCTTTAGTTCTTTGGTCTAGACTAAGTCAGTTAAAAACTGGCTGGATTGCCAGGCCCAAAGTGATGGTGAATGGATTTAAATCCAGTTGAAGGCCAGTCACTAGTGGTATTCCCCAAGTCTCAGTACTGAGGCCAGTCCTATTTAAAACCTTTATTAATGATCTGGATGAGGAGTTTGAGTGCATCCTTGGAAAATTCATGGACAGCACTAAGTTGGGTGGGAGTGTTGATCTCCTGGAGGGTAGGGAAGGCTCTGCAGAGGTATCTGGACAGGTTGGATTGATGGGCTGAAGCCAATGGTTTGAGGTTAACAAGTGTGAAGTAAGATAACATGCAGGTACCCCTGAAATGCCAGGTAGGGAAAGGATTGCAGTAGAATTTATTTCCAAAATTAAGAACACTAAACTTACAAGAATAATGCTCCTAATGGCAGTATAAAAACACCAGAACTGGGAAAGACACAACCCCTGTTTTACTCAGGGCTTTTTCATCGCTGGCACCCCTTCTTCTTGCCACAGAGGCCCATAAGAGATCTGTGAGTGTTTATCTCTTTCCTCACATAACAGAGAGAGAGAGCTGAGAACCTCTCTGGAATGCAGGGAGAGAAAACAACAAAACTATCATTTAGAAAGATGTTCTTTTTAGGCTGGAAAACTTCCTTAAGCAAAACAAGCTCTGATCTCCTTGCCATAATTCTTCTGGAAAGTCATCTGCCCCTACAAGGTCAAATATCAGATCCTAGACTTCAAGCACAACAACCCCAGGCAGTGCCACAGGCTCTCAGAAGAGTGGCTGGAAAGCTGTTCAGCAGAAAAGGGCCTGGGGTTGCTGGTGATGGCTGGCCGAACATGAGCCGGCAGCAGGCCCAGGTGGGCAATGGCATTCTGGCTTGTAACAAGAATAGTGTGGGCAGCAGAACAATGGACATGATTGTCCCTCTGTACTCAGCCCTGACGGGGCTGCACCTCAAGTACTGTGTCCACTTCTGGGTCCCTCATTACAAGAAGCACATTGAGGTGCTGGAGCATTTCTGGAGAAAGGCAATGAAGATAGTGGAGGGTCTGGAGAGTAAGTCCTGTGAAGACAGACTGAGGGAGCTGGAGTTGTTTAGCCTGGAAAGCAGAAGGCCCAGTGGAGACCTTACACTTTGTGAAACTACCTGAAAGGAGATTGTAGCAAGGTAGGGGTTGGTCTCTTTTCCCAGGCAACTAGTGATAGGACAAGAGTAGGTAGCCTCAAACCATGCCAAGGGAGGTACAGGATGGACATCAGGAGGAATTTCTTCATGGACAGTGTTGTTAAACATTGGCTGCCCAAGGAGGCAGTGGAGTCACTATCTTGAAGGTGTTCAAGAAATGATTGGATGTGGCACTTAGTGCCATAGTCTAATTGGCAAGATCATGATCAGTCAAAGCTTGGACTTGATGATCTGGGTGGTCTTTTCCAACATAAATGATTCTGTGGTTCACTAAAAAATCTTTGATTTTGGACCTTCTGCACACTTAATACAAAGAAGACATCTGGGGCTCTTACACAGCTATTCATCTTACACAGTTATTCATCCTACACAGTTATTCATCTTAAAATAAGCAAAACCCAAGCAAACAAAACCCCCCAAATCTTATAAATTTCCTCGATAATAGACATGAAAATATTATGACCAACCAGCTTCTCTATGAGGATCTTTAACATAAGCAGTAAGATTTACCTCCCTTGAATTTACATGCTTGAAAGTTTTCATTTAACTTGAATTAGTTAGTTTAAATTAATTGTAGAGTTAATACAGACAGTTATTTCCAAAGCTTGACTATTCTAGAAATTGGCCTCATCTCCTATATTGTAACTGGTTTGGGTGGTTTTTTTAAGGTGATTAATGAAATTTCCGTTTACTCCAAAATTTATTTTTTAAGTCATGGCTTATTGTGCTTTACCCATGGCTAACCCCAGTGATTTTGTGTGTCAGTGCTTTCTTCCTCAAATTCCAGTGGAAGGTGTAGCCACCATCCTAGCAAATTTATTACTGGGTACTCCGTAAGTGATGAGTGCAGCCAACAGTAGCTATAGGAACTGAGTTAGAAAGCCTGAACTAACTTCCTGTATGCTCATATACAGCTCATCCTGGTTCCAGTGAAGGCTAGAACTTTTTAATACGTCTGAAGAACTAGAGCTGTGTACACTTATTTCTCATGTGAATAGAGAAAGGCACCAATTTCCCTTTTCTTATCCATCAGGATTCAGCAACAGCAATGTGGAGCAGAAAATCCTCTGTTAGTAGGTCAGAGGCCCTGAATTAGCTTCAAAGGTTGTCCTTCATCCTCTACTCACTTGTGACCTACTTAGTGACTTGTCAAGGACTAATTTAATTACATTAACTTAGCCAGCTACTACTTAAGTCCAATGTCTCTAATTTCTATTGCCCTCCAAATGTTTTGCGAATAGTACTATAATTGCTATTTCTAGACTATACAGGAAATTTCAGTGTACTGAATTTTGTATAAAAATCTGTCTCGATAGCATAAGGTCTTTTACAGTTAATGTCCTTTAAAATTATGAAACAGATCCCTGGTATAGACTAGAGGCCAAATTAATTTCCTACAGGACTACAGATTAAACACAAATCATGGGTTTGAATGTGAAAGGTCATGTTGTTCAATCACAAATCTACAGTTCAAAAGGTGACAATGATTCTACCACTTCTTTCCATTCTGAATTATTCATCAAGTTAATATTTTACTATCATAAGTTTTCTCACCCTTTAAATTTAAAAAATAAAGTTTGAGTGCTTGTGTTAATAAAAGCAATTTCAAAGACTAATACCATAAACCTAGCATACCAGGGCACAAGAAAGAATAAAATATTAAGTTTTAGGTTGAGTACAAATTGTCTCAATCCAAATACTTTTGACAGCTAATTAAACTTCAAAACTTCTGAATTATTTGCCTGGATTTCACAGAATCACAGAATAAATGACATTGAAGGGACCTAGGGAGATGTCCAACCACCTGCTCAAGCAAGGTCAGCTAGAGCATATTGCTTAGGGCTGAGTCATGTTCTAAATTTCTTCAGGGATGCAAACACCATGACCACTCTAGACCGCACAACCTGTCTCACTGTTCCAGCACCTTCACAGTAAAATAAAATATAAAATAAAATAAAACAAAATAAAATAAAATAAAATAAAATAAAATAAAATAAAATAAAATAAAATAAAATGAAATAAAATGAAATAAAATAATAAAATAATAAATAAAACTAGGAATTCCCATATCGGAAACGTACAAGAGGTGGCTGGATCTGGTACAGAGTGATACAGTTTAGTGGTTTAGGGGTTACAGTAGTAGTGACAGCTTGACAGTTGCACTGGATGATCCTGAAGGTCCCCTGCAACCTTGATGATTCTACAATGTGGATTTTCCATGGGAAATTCTAATAAAGCCTGGAGAAAAGGAGGCTCAGGGGGCACCTTATTGGTCTCTACAACTGTTGCCTCAGGAAAATGAAGAGTGAGCAATTCAGATGTATATAAGATCCTGTAAGACTGAAACCAGCCTGCACAAACCCTGTGAGACTTAGCTGTCAGCTAAGAAGCAGCAAGGAGCACAGCTGCTGCTAGGTGGTAGGGAGGAGGTTACTCCCCAGGGATTCACACAGTAGTTTCTCATAAGACTCTGCAGGTGTGTGAAAACAGCGAGGATGAGATAATATAAACATCAGTCTTGTGAGATATGGGTTATAAGCAATTGAAGTTTGTGGCTTGATGGTGTGAGGTTCAAACTTAGCCAATGGTGTGTAGCTTTAGTGCTATATAAACCGTGTGTGCTGTATAATAAATTGACATTCACTCGATCACATTGGTCTGTGTGTGATGTCCAGTTCCTCCACTGTATATTTATTATTTCTTTATACAACTACCTGAAAGGAGGTTGTATCAGGGTGGGGATCAGCCTCTTCTCTCAGGCAACTAGCAACTATAGAAGAGGAAGTGACCACAAATTGTGCCAGGGAAGGTCCAGGTTGGACATCAGGAAGAATTTCTTCACTGAATGGGTGTTTAAGCATTGGAATGGGCTGCCCAGGGAAGTGGTACACTCACCATCCCTGGAAGTGTTCAAAAAAACAACTGGACACGGCACCTAGTGCTATGGTTTAGTTGCAAGGCATGTTTGGTCAAAGGTTGGACTTGATGATCTTGGAGGTCTTTCCCAGCCTTTATGAACATATAATTCTGTATTTCAGACTGTGCTCATTGCTTCTTTCCCTTTTACTTATCAACTCTAAGAAGAGTCTGGCTTCATACTGTACTCTCCTCACACCTAGTCAGGTATTTGTACAGACTGACTGAAACTGCATGCATACGTATATACTAAGGTATAAATTTTTATAATAATAGCAAACAAAATAATTTGTTTATTGTTTTATCATTTTATTTTCCACAAGTTACTGGAGAAAGTTTGAGTGTTTCTAACATTAATTAACTTTATAGGATAGCAAGACAGAAAATACTGCACAGAATAAATAAGCGTGTTTGGGGCTTTTTTACTGCTTGCTGGACTCAATCATCTTAAAAGTCTTTTCTGATCTAAGTGATTCTATGATTCTATAATTATTCTTCCTAAAGAATGTGTTTCTTTAAGAAGCTTTTGGGAAAAATAATTAATTACGTGTTTCAAAATTGCTATTATAGATTAGATAGAACAAATAGAAATGCTTGCTTTGAATCTAAAACTATATTACAAGGAAGAATGCAGTGATGCAATCATTAGTGATTTTAAACCCCCATTAATTGATACTATAACAAAACTTTACCACTGTAGGTAAGAAAGAAATTATTTGGAAAATCTGAAAACATAGATGAGGAAACTTAATATGTCCAACATAAGATATGTCCAATATTCCTGAAAGTATTAGATAATTAACTCACTGTAAAAATGACCATAATTTTAAAAATGAACATTTAATATATATATGTCCATACACTTCTATTAATACTGCTGTAGAAGCTTCTAAGTGACCTTCCAACAATGATGAAGCCAACATCCCATTACTATTAATGACCCTAGGACGAAAATTTCACCTCTAAACTTTTCTAACTACTAAATGAGTTATAAATAGTAGTCCTATTAAGTGAATAACCCAATATTCAATTAACGGTTAATGATGCATAGGGAAATAGTTTCAAACACTCTAAAATGGACTTGAGATGACTTGCAAATTTCACATGAGATTTCTGAATACTGAATTGTGACTAATGCCCAGTGATAATACTTTTATAGTTTTTCATCATGTACTTTATTATATACAAAATGAACTCTCAAAAAGGATCAGTTAAGTAACTCCTAGGATCAACTCAGAATCCTCTGAAATATTAAAATAAAGAAGTGGCCCAAGTGGACCAAGTGTTTTGATTGCTTATTGAGTTTTTTATTATCTTAAAATCCAAAGTTACTTAACACCTTTTATTACATTTTCTCCTAAATAATTCCATTTGTGAAGCCTACTCAGATTACTTAAAAAACACTTTTTGCCATGATGCCAAAGCGGTTTTTGATTTTTCGATTTTCATATTTTGTAGATTTTAGGAACACAGTAGAAGTAGCACTGTAGATTTTTAGTGGGTTAATATTTAGCAACTTAAGTATAAGGTCCTTCTATCTCTCCCCCTGCCCCAGAACAGGCAGCTAAGATCTAACTGTTTAGTCTCTTTCTCAAGGTAAAAGATTGGAGGATATCAGAGGGAAACATAAACACAGGTCAGAGTGACCCAAAACTCAGAACATTGGAACGACTCCAAAAGACCTTTGTGTGCTAAGGAAGAGGAGATGATGAAGAGAGGGTCTTGCCCACCCTCCAGACCCAATTCAGGGGGTTGGAACAGGGGCAGGACCACAGCTGGACTGAAAAATGTGTAAAGTAATGATTAGAGGGATCATATTATAAAAGCTATGGAAATCAAAGCTTGAACACATGCATGTCATCATGTGTTCCTGTGGGCACTTAACCTGTTATTAAAGGACCTTTACTTTTCATCTTACCCCATATCAACCTGGCTCGGAGTCCTGCTTTGTGGGGGGCACTCATGGCAACATGATGACTATGAGAATACATATTTAAGGAAGTATTATTTTTGGGAGGAAAATCCCATAAAAATCATAGAATTATAAGAAATGAGGTTGAACGATCATTTTCTCCCTTCCTAATCCATGTCTTAAGCTAATAAATCTCATTCATGAGAGATATTCTCTCGGATTTTGCAAAGCAGTCAATGATGGACACATCACTTCTCTAAACTAGTTCAGTGTTTCACTATCACTAGGATCACACAAAATCCATAAAATGATTTCATAAAACTTTTTTCCCCAAATTTCTTCCCTAGATGAAATCTGATAAAAATTAAACACATTATCTTCCTTATCACAAACTTAACTTTTTTTTTTAGTACATTTTACATATTTGAATGCTTTACTGTGTCTTTTTATGGTCTTCTCCTTTATTAACTAGGTTAATAATTTCTTCTGGTTCTTTTATTATTCTTGATGTACTTAGGCTGTATCTGGCTGGTTTGCATCTTCCACAACATCCATGCCCACTTCTGCAAGATGGCCCAGTTGAGACTTAGCTAATACCAACAAGAGTGGAAAAGTGAATTCACCTAATATGTAAGATATATTCTTGTTTGCTCAAACTGGTATTGTGACTGTCTTTTTTTGGAATGTGACATCTTTTTTGGAATGTGACTATATTACTCAAGTTCATCTCAGGATCTGAAGTAATAAACCTATACATCTTTTTGACAGAGTTTTTGTCTAATTGTTTATTTCCTCTGTCCTTATTCAGATTGTAAAGAATTATTTGGGTTTGGGGGTTTTTTTTTTTTTTTTTTTTTTTTTGGTTTTTTTGCTGTTAGAACTACATGATCTCTGGATGGTCTCTAGATGGTTAGATTATCTTCCAACCCAAGCCTTTTTTATGATTCCATTTTAAGACCATTGTGAGAGACACTTTTCCATTTCTATAGGAGGTCATTTGTGACAGTTTTCTTTGTTTCCATGTTTGAATATGAGAATTCCAGAAGGAAAAAAATAAATACATTTTAAAAAACCCCAAAATATAAAAGGAAGACGATAAAACATAATAATGAAAAGAGACCCATCCTATGATCTCAGTTGTGAAACTTTCACCTACCATTCTTCCATCTGCTGTAATATGTGAATTTTATGTCCAACTTTAGGCTGGAAATGGCTTAATAGTACATGTGTTTTTGTAGGTAGTAAAAATGATAGAGGAGTTTCGGTCACCATACAAACAATTAGTATAAATTAATATATACCAATATATGGTTTTAACAAGTATTAACATTTTGTGAGTTGAATAAAAGGTCATCATTATTAAAAAATAGATCTATCCTTAAGCATAATTTATGATTGTCTAATTAGGTTACAGATTAAGGATAATTGCTATAGAAGATCTTTAAGATTCTGAATCCATTAATCTAAAATTTCTTGTTTAATGAAATGGTCAGAAATTTTTTGTCAAAAATGTAAGATCATTTAAGAGCAAGTGTCATCACTTCTCTGCTACTGATTTTGTAGATAAATATCCCTTCCCTTCATCAGCAAGTCCACAATTTTCTTTTTAAATTTTACCCACAATACTGTCAAGAAATCATTATCTAGAAGAAAAAAAATCAAGTTAAAACCAGTGAAATAAGTATCAGCCAGAAAGTACTTACAGTATGAACAGTTTTTACTCCCTAATAGTTCTGAGTTTATTATCAAAGGGTAAACTCTTTTGCAACCTTATAATTGTGGTTTATTTGGCAGAACATTTTGAATGTTCAATCTAAAACTGGGAATTAATTTTAAAAAAAGCTTTCTGGAAATATCACTGTATGCAAAAGATTTTTCACTTCCTTTAACAGGTAAATAAATGCATGTGTGCCCAAGAATATGATGAATTTGGAGTAATATATTTTTAAAAGGGGAAATACATAACATCTAGTATTGTTTGTTGAAAAGCTACACAACTTACTAATTCACATCACTCACTCATTCACTCACGTGAATTCCTGATGTCTGCCATGGAGTTAACACTGGGTTTCGAAGCAGTTACTGGATTATTCTCAGAAAAATATTCAGAGTATTTGTTTGATGCCAGCATGCAATGAGGATAGGATTCTTTGGTTTCCTTTTATGTCAGTTGTGTTCTGTCAATATAGCCTAAATATAATATGTCAGTCAGTGTTAGAATTTAGGTGCCAATAACCCATGCCAGCAGATATTTCTGTTTCTTTTCTTTAGGTGTCCATTATTTTACACATTTCACAAGTTTCTCAGAAAAAGTCTTTGGAGTACAGTTCAAATTCAGCTATCAGTTATAGTCTCGATTGCTGTTTTGAAATGTTTCATAAAAACATGAAATTATCATGGTGCTTTTTCATCTCAAAACATTGTCCAGAGCCACGTGTTTTCTCAAATTTCATGAGACCAGAGCATTGCAGCTGCATAACTTCTGATACTGGGCATACAAAAGCACCTTGATCTAAAAGGCAGAAGACAACTCTCAGTAACTGGAATTTTAAAGGAATTGCTACCTCCACAATATCAAAAAATACATATAATTGGCAACCTAAACTATTCTGTTGTAAATACTATACCTGAAGGTTTCATCAGTGGTGGCAGAGCAGTAAGGCAGGGCAGTGGCTACATAAAAATAGGAGGAAAAGAGGGTCACTGGTTGTAGAGGCAACTAATGGAGGGATAACAAAACTCCAGGCCTAAGTGACAGGGATGTTCTATTCCTGGTTGTATTCCTAACCTTCAGCAATGGAAAAAGTTTCTCCAAGAACTATTTTTGCAAAGAGACAAGACAAATCAGTCTATTCAGCTTATCAAAGGATATGGGTGCCTCACTGGTTAATTTCATTGAATTCTGTAATACTGAGTGCACAGAAGCGGCCCTGAGCAGCTGAGAAGGAAGGGAAAGAACTGGAAGCAAAAAATGTTCTCCTTGACATCTCCCTGTAGCTTTGCATGCCATGGGGCTCTGCATTACATTTTACTCTGGCAAACTGAAGAAAGCACCAGCAAGCCACCATTTGCAGGGTTGAGGAGTTCACTTGATCTCTGTTCCCTGAGCTGCTAAGAGAAGGCAACACTTGGGGAGAACAGCACCTGGCTGCCAAAGGATGAAGATAAAAAAATTCAACAAATTTGTATGCCTTGTGACAGGGGTTGAGTTACTCTTTTTGTCAGAATGATGGATGACTAAAGTTGTAACTGAAAAGAGGTCAGATTTACAGAACTGAAGTTCTTCGGCTTCCCCTAAATTGCCACAGACTGAAATAGGTAGCTTATTTTTTACAAACCTGGGAACGTTGAGAGATTTCTCTAGAATCAAATTTCCCACTGACTACAGGCAATTGTTTGAAAATCTGGGCTTACGGTTATCTAAAATGCAGTCCATACTTTTTGTCAGTTAGCTGAGGATCTGATATTAAGCATTACATTTGCAGAAGTTTTAGTCAAAGACATTTATGTAATGTGTCAATGGCAGACAGTGAAATAGGTCAGATAGGTCTGTCTAATGATTGTCATCTTCATAATCAGTAATCTGTTAAGATTAATGAGGCTCTCATAGGATATTCTGTACTTCATCTAGCACACATTAAAATCATATTAATCATATTAATCAGAAATATCTATATATCTTCTTTCATATTTTGTGCCACCGGTAGGGTCTCC
>VWZD01007588.1:60768-183564 GCA_013396695.1 Sakesphorus luctuosus | reverse complement strand
TCCCCATCTCTACCCTCCCATAGCTGTTCTGAATTAAAAGTCAGGCATTTGGGGGTTGCAGCCAGCCATGTATGTCTGTACCTGCTTTTTTAATGACTGCTTGTAGATTCTCTGATAACTGCAGCACAACTGGTGGTTGTAATTGGTGAGAATTATGCATCTCCTAGGAATTCTGTATGCCTCAAAATATCATCCTAAAGGTGTACTGGAGCTTACTGGGAAAAGAGGGCGAGAAAGGCTAAAGAAGCATCTCTTGTCGCATTTAATAGCTTAGGTATCTTTGTTTGAAGTCAGTTTCATTTTACTTCCAAATGCTGTTCTGTACTTTTTTGATGTTATAGACCTTGAAGTAGTAGTTCTTCTGTTTCTGGTCTTTGTTTCTGTACCCTCACAGTTTTAGCACCACATGTTCTCAGGCCAAACCGTGCATAATTAGAAGCAGCAGCTCTGTCCTTGGAGTGAGATCTGCTTGTAGATTCAAGCACTCACATTCCTACTTGGAGGAATTGAGCTGCTGCCAGATTTGGCTGGGAAATCAGTCTGCAGAAAGCTGGGTGGCAGAGAAACAGAGTGCTTTAATGTCCCCTTTGAACTGTTAATTAATCATCAAGAGAGTTATGGCCCCCTGTTTTCAGGTGCCATGTTTATAGTACAGACTTGTTAAGGTTGAGGTTTAGTTATTGTGGTACTTGTGATGGTATCAACCCTCTGGTTTTGCCACTACAGCTCTTTGTGGAATAGGAAAGGACATGGTCCCTCCATGCTCTTGCAGGGCTCTGTCTCAGGAGCAGTTGCCATATCCTTTGTATAGCAGTTATTGTAGCCTGCAGTTGAGGGCATTAGTAGCAAGATGGAGGGCAGCATCATGTCCTGCTGCCTCTGAGTATGAGGTGGAGCTCCATGGTGTCGTCATCTCTAGGACAAAACTGGTGGCCAGTCTTTGTTGCGGAAGCAGTCAGTGGGAATTACTGCAGTAAAGGTGGGTGGATCCCTGAAGGATGGCACAGTGTAGTTTCTGACTGAAATGGAGAGGATAGAGAGAGCTTTTATCCCTGCTGCCCTGTTAAATAACCCAAGAGGAATCGCCAAGGCATGCAGGATTCTGCAAGGTTCCATTTCTTTCTTGGGAAATGTTAGCTTGTTTAAGGATTTTGCTTTCACAGTTCAAGGCTGCCTGCTTTACCCATCTGACAACACCTTCCTGGTGGCCTCAACATGGACTGAAGTAAGGGAAGGATGCTGGTTTTCAGACCTTCTCTAGCATGAAACGTTTGTTTAGTGTGAGTGTCTGATTCTGCTTCAGTCTTGCGTGCTGATTGGCTTCAATTCCACCTCATTTAATCCACAGAGATGATGCTTACTGTATAGGATGGGCTTAGAGCACTTGTTACTTGTCCTAAGGTAAGGATACACTGAGGATCTTCTTACGAGTCTGTTTCTAAAGCCTGTGTAAAGAAGGTCAAAGTCCTTGTATGTATATCTGAGTGGGTACTGGACAGTCTGCAGTGAGAATAAGAGTAAAGTTTGCTTGCCTGCCTTCTGCGATGTGTTGTCCCCACACATTTCATGAGCCCCCTTGAGTACTAGCTCATTGCATGTCCTGGTATGGGGGATTCTTGTCTGTCACAGAAATGAGTGAGCTTTTATAGTGGTAGAGGCACTGATAAAGCAATCCAGCCATATGTGTTCTGAATGCACAAAGAATATGATCCATGCCACGTTTCAAAGAACCCTGTTATCTGAAAATAATTTTAACTGTTACTGTCTATCTTTTCTAGCTCATTTTGGGACCTTAACACACAGTCAGAGGCACTGCTGTTTCTGATGCTCTGAAGCATCCTTTCCTGATGCTGTTTTACAAGATGTGATGAGGAAGAGCCAATTAAAACTGTCATTCTCTTTCCTCCTCCCTGCCCATGGCATTTTTTTTTGGTGTCATGTAGTCTGTTGATTTGCTGGTAGCATGGGAAGTGGGGCTTAGAGATGGTGTGGTTTTTATATTCTTGCTTTCTGCTTTAGCAAGAAGAGGTAACTGAACTATCCAGCAGTGTTCAATGTGAAGCTATCAGAAAGAAATTAGAAAAATAATTGCTGATGAATAGCAATGATGGATGTGGCAGTGAAATACCTCTTTTTGTCTGAGAGATTGTCTGTGTTTGTAATTGGAAATCTGAACTTTATAATTCCTTTGCAGTGCAATTAATAAAATAATTAACACAATTCAAGTGTAGTTTTTTTATTCCTTGTGCTTAGAGGGATATAAATAAATCACTTACATAATTAATTAAAAAATAAAAAAAATAAATGTGTCTTATACAGTAAATAAGTCTGTATAAATATATAACATATATGAGATGTGTGTATCTATCTGTATATATTACATATATATGTATGTATTTTATATATATATATATATATATACACACACACACACACACAAATAAAAAAAGAGTATCACAGCTGTTTGTGAAACCCTAGTAAGCAGGGAAAGCAACTAGTTTAGTTTGTTGTGAATTGCTCAGTTTTGTCATGGTCTGATTTAATAGTAAGCAAATGATTTTGAGAATATGAAGTAAATCCTTACACCAGCAATCACTAGTGATTGTTGAGCCTTTCCTGAAGACTGGTGATTTTATTTTGAATTTTGGACATGTGAATTGACCTCTTAAAATGTCTGTTTGGTAAGTCAGATGTACAAGAAATTTTGCTTGAAAGTCAAAATAAATCTAGGGATTAGAAACTGGGTAAGAAATGTGAAAACAAAAAGGCATAAAATGGAAGGTCAATATGTGGTGATACTGTACTGAGTTCAATAATAGTGACTACATTTCCTACATAGTCTTAGAGAGTTAGGGGAGATGGAGTATTTATCTTCACTCTTGACTATGATGCAGGAAACCAAAGGATTTTTCCTAATGTTCTAGTAAAATCACAAGCGCTGTAGTTTCTGGCCTTAACTGGGGAAGCTGTTTTGGATAAATCTTTTTGAACTTGCATACATCCATGTGGATAATTATAGAAGTAAATGTAATTATCCAAATGCTAAGAGTGTAGCAAATTTCTGTGCTGTCTTGATGAAGTTTATTTGGATTATTGCTGAGACTAGTTTAGTTGTGCCCATAATGCTTTGTAAGTCTGTGTCCTGTTTTGGGAGAGACTGGGGAGATGTACTTTGTATTTATTTGTAGGAATTTGCAGCTAATAGAAGTAGCTTGACAGAGGTTTTACAGGGTGCGTGGGGAGGTGACATAGTGACAACTCCAAAAAACCCCTTTTGAACTTTGAAAGCATGATGGATAATTGTGGAATTCAGATTGGTATTGGCATAATAGTTTCAGTGTTTAATGCATATATCCGGACTAGACGCTGAACTGATCTCTGTGGGACCATTTGTTCCATTACTGTCCAGAAAAAAAACCCTACATAATATTTTACACCATATTTTGGAACTAGACACTGTAGTGAAAAGGATGAGAAGAATGAAAGCATTGTAGCAGATTTTTGTTATTGAACCTGCCTGTATCAGTACAGTAAAGCAGTGTGCACACACTTGGTTGATATGAGGGGTAAATAATAATGTAAGGCCCCTTGAAAATGTCAGTGTTTTAAACAAAAAGAAGTTCTGAAGACTGACATATAAGTAACTTAGATTTCTAAATGTCAGGAAGATTTTATAGAAAATCCGTTAAATGAATTCCATGTAAATATTCTATTATTACAACTTAAAAAAATTCACACAGTGTAGTCTTGTTGTCAGAAGAGTAGTGTTCATGTTGTCAGTGAGGGTTGTCAGATGCACGAGTTAAAAAGACAAGCAGTAAATTACAGAGATCCACACAGATAAATCTGTGCACAAAGTATGGTGATTTAAGTAGCTATTGATATATAGTGTCCCCAAAACTTGCTGTGACCTGTTTCTCTGAAAAATCAGAAAGACATGAAGAAGTGACAGCTGTGTGCAATGCAGGTTGACTCTTAGTATTGAAAGCATTTCTACTGAGAGGTGGCAGGGCAGAGCTAGCTGAGGGTTTTGTCTTTGTTTTTGATTTCACATGGTTATTGTATATCCTGGGTGATACTAAAGCTCACATAGATCTTTCTCTGGATAAAGAAAAAAAAATTATTCTTGTGTGCTAAATGGCTGAACTTGGAACACATCTGTTGTCAGCATCTTGGAAACTACAAAACCACCTCTTAAAGCCCGAAAGAGAAGTTTAGTGGAATCCAGCTCTCTCTTCTGGTCTTTGTTTTTTATTCGTTTCCATGTTTACAGATTGTGCTGGACAAAGAAGGAACTCTGGAAAACTGATGGTAGTTCTTTGAATATGTGGACTTCTCTTTTATGCTCTGGGGTGATCATGATGATAACTCACCGTCTTCTCTAAATTTCTGAAAATCTAAGCCTTCAGCTTTCCTTTTGTTTTACATTTTGTTAATGTATGTATTAGTGATGGGAATCTCAGTTGCAGGTTTTATACAAATGTTTATACAAAAAGTTTTATACACTTACAATTTTTTTAGAAATAGACATCTGAAATGGTTTTATTCCATGAAGTGTTTTCTCCTTATTTTGTCAATAGCTGACAAAACTTGAAAAACAGCAACAAAGAAAAGAGAAGACCAGAACTAAGGTGCCCTCTGAGTCAAGTAGAGAAAGAAATGCTCCCCGTAACAAGGATGACCCCAGCGCCAGCAGTGGAGCAGAAGGAGATGTGTCTTCGGAAAGAGAGCCTTAGCTCATTCAAAGCAGGCCTCAGGTATGGCTTTTGCTCTCCTCTGTAAAGCTGTGGTCTCCTGCTTGGCAGTCTCTAACCCTGCATGTTTTACTGAAGCAGCACATGCAGGGAATTGCATGACAAGTGCTGAAAGGTGAAATTCTGATAATCTTGCTGGTGGGTAACCTCTCCTATCTGAAGTTGCACACCAGAATGTAGGAGTAGGTGAAAACCTCTTCCCAGCTGTATGTTTGGCTTTGTGCTATGAATCTGGCCTTGCCATGATTGTTTCCAGGTTGACCCAGGAAGTTTAAAAGTTTGATCTTATAATATACCAGTGGCATAACTCAGAGTCCTCCTTTGAATTCTTCAGAGTGGAGATACACAGTTGTATTCCTGTCTATCTTCACCTAGCATGCATGTCATTCTGGAACAGCCTCCACCATTTGTAGTGCCCAAATAACACCTAGTCCCTGGCAATGGAAGTGGAAAACAGCTCAGAATTGGAGACAGGCCAGAACTGCAACTTCCTATCATGGCTCCTACCCATCCCCTCCTCAGTTTGTTCTTTCCCAGGATGACTTGGTAACAGGCTATTTCATATACCTTCACCATCTAATAAGGACATGAGGCCAGGCATTGAGAGCCAGACTTGCTGCTTGAGTTTGGCAGCAAGAGGTTTTCTCTCCTTTTAGAGACTTGACCTGCAGGACACACCTGGACATGAGTGAATGGAAATAGACTTAATATAGACCTGAATCCTTTGTCATGGATTATCTACCTATGTAGATATGTATTTATCATACTGTTCCAGTCAGGTCTTCAAGTCTTCAGGACACAGCTTTCATTACCTTCCTTTCCCCTACTTGCCCCTCAAAAACTACATTGCTGATTTTGACTTTTGAAGCTTGTCTCAAGAAAGACACACAGTAGCCCTGAGCTGGCTGTGCAGTGTAATTATTAATATCTTTGCAAAGTTATGGTTTAGCCTTTCTCTCATTTTCCTGTCCCTAGAGTTCAGTCTGGCTGTAATTTATACAATTCAGCATCACACATTGCTCACAAAGTTATTTTCTTTTTTTTTCTTATTTTTTTCCTTTCTTTTTTTAATCCATGAATTTTCCTGGTGGTCAGACATTGGGGGATGATTTTTGTTCTATAAAAGTGGTACTAATATAAATCAATTGGCATAAACCATTGAATACACTTCTGGATCTAGGTCTGTTTTAGATTTACCTGGAAAAGGGATCAAAGAAATTTTAGAGTCCTGGCCTCATGAAGAGCTACTTTAAGATTGGTGTGAAATGGCTCTGGTTTTGAGTTGCAGTCAGAAGTAGATTGTCATATGGTACAACAGCTAGGAGCACATGAGTTTTGCTCTCTTTATGTTTGTTGCATCTTCCTCTTTTGATCCTGGACATGAGCAGGCACACTGGGAGGAGGAATGTGCTCTTAGAAAATAAAGTGTGGATGTACTATTTCTCAGAAACTGTTTGCCTTGCCTCTGTGCCACGGGGATACAAGTTTTCCCCCCACTGTTACTGGATTGTGTGTTAAAATAAGAACATTTTAGACAGCACGAGTTTGTGGGCCTTCTAGAGTGCTTTGGTCAGTCCAATGTTTCCAATAGCATTTGAATTTCTAAGTAGCTGAACATTTCTAAAATGTGATACACAGGTAACCTAGCATTAATTTTCATGCTGTGACAATAAGGAAAGATACTTTTCTCTATGGGATTTGAAGGAATCCTACTGTGCTTTACCTATAGTAATGTTCTGTTTGTTTGCCTTCCACAGTTTCTTTACACAAATGCTACACTGGACTTTTGAAGAGAGACATAATTGCCTCAGCAACACTCTTCAGTGACTTTGGAAAAGGATGGAAAATGGGAAAACAGAACTAAGACATCAGAAACCTATCATTCTGTATTGAGACAACCAAAGCAGTGCTATCAGAGTTAGTTGTTAATGTGTAGTGTCAGTAGTAAAAAGGACATTTCTGTGTATGTGTTTTCACATGACTGCTGAAAAAATGGTGGCTGTAGGAAGGTTGTAGCAGAACATTTGCTCTCAGTACATAAGCTCCATTTAAAAAATAAATCAGGGTATTTCCTTAAACTTGCACTTGAATTCTGAAAATTCTCCAATATTGATTCTATGGTGTCATGTGCTGTCTGTATCGATGTCAGCATGTAGATCTATGTTTATTTTGGTAAATTGTTAGCTGCTACATTACACCAAGTTGGCCAGTCCAGTCTTTCTGCATGGATTAAGTTATTACAGGGAAAGATCAGCCACTAGTAGTTTATCATGTGGACCACATATGTCTTGTGAACTTTTTTAAAAACAGAAAAGACTTTATTAAACAAATGATGTTTAGTGGCTGTTTGTGTTTGTGTATTGCATTCCCTGAGATACAGCTGTGTGTAACAAAGTGGGGAACACAGAGCTGAAGTTACAGGCCAAGAAACATCTATTGTTGCAACTCATTCACCTCTCCTGTGGAAGTCTGGAAGTCAGGTTGCTGACTTGAAATCTTTACTAGTAGTTTCTAACACATCTAAGTCATTTAGTTACTTTGTGATGGCCATCAAAATGGCACATATTGCTCCACATACTGCATCATGTCCTGTGGACATTTCTGTCAGATCATCAGAGGCAGAACAGCATTTGGAAGCAGCCAGCTTCCAACAAGAATTGCTGAGAAGCAGCTGCAGAACTCTCCTGTGCATGTTAAAGCCAAGGAAGCTACAGGGGAAATAAAAGACTGCACGTTGTTGCAACTTTGATATCTTTCAGATATGGTGGTAACTTTCGTACTGGCTATTCTCCAGGCCTGCCTTGCCCTTACAGTCTTCCCTAGCCATCTGCCGAGACCACCATGAGAGCCAGGATGCTCACTGCACAGCTCTCTACCTGACTGTAGGAGTAACTCACTGATGAGAGTTGTTGTTTATCCAAATGCTCGTCACAGTTACAATGCTGGACACTGTGCGACCCACTGGGAGGGTGTGTGTATAAATGTTCTTCTTATAGGCTGCTTTTATAGCATCAGTCAACCCAAGACACAAGTGTTTGAGAATCACAGCCTGACAGGATTTTTAGAATCAAGGTTAAGTAAAGATTTGTTAAGCTACACATCTGGCATTCAAACTAGAATGGTGAGTAGGCAGAATAGGTTGAAGTGTTACACTTAGTCTTGCCTTTAAGAATTACATAATTTTTCATTTGATCATAATACCTAATTATTTGTGTCTATAGTCAGAGCCTTTTCACAAAGCAAGGCTTTTTCACCTCTGGGTATGCACCTGTTGTGTCTTCTCCCTGCAGAATCTCCCTCACCTGGGGCTACAGCCTAATGGGCTGTTGTCAAATCAGTGCTTAATTGGCTGCAAAGTGCACATTTGGGCAGGAAGATGGTGAGTGCTTGCCTCCAAGTGTTGGTGGGCTGTGGACTAGTCAATCCTCAGACCTGCCACAGTAGCTTAAGTGTCCTGCTTGCTCCAGCATTTTTGAAATTTTGATTTCTGGTTTGTAACTTGTCCTTAAGAAGATAAGAGCACCCCATTTTAGTGCTCTGGAAGGTAAGTTGGTAGAAGCTAAGTTACAAAGAATAATAAAAGAGTGAAAAGAAGAAGTGTTACAAATATGTCTCAAGAGGCAACAGGTTATGCTCTAGCTGCAATTAAGGAGATACAAATGGCAAAGAAATGGCTGTTGGTGAGAGATGGTGGGGAGCTGATGCTTGGCTCCCTGCTCAGCTGCACTTTTTCTGCATGACCAACTGCTTAGTCTTTCTGAGTCTCCTCTAAGTAGTAACTTTTTCCTGCCTTATGTGGGAGATGTGAGGAAAAGCTCACCCTATAATGGGATGTGGTCATGGTCTGAGGTGATTGAGGGTCAGGAAATGGAGATTACACAGGAAAGCTGTGTGTTTGGGACAGATGCTTCCTGTTGTCCTGTGCCCAGTTTATTTTTATGCACCATAATTTGTTTCAGGACTCTAAAAAACACCAACCAGCTTTGTTAAAAAAGTACTGTTTATTTTAACAAAAGTTAGGGCCCTATTCTACTTACAACAAAACTTGGAAAAGGCTGCTTTTACAAGTGCAGTTACATGGCTTTGAAACTTGGTATCTCTTCCACGGGTTTTTATGCTTGTAGTGAGCTGCAAGCAGAAACCAGGAAATGTGAATTCCTGTCTGATATTTTTTAGGAAAATAATAATTTCTCAGCAGAAGACTTCCCAAAGAAGCCTCTCTGGTAAGCAGAAGTTATGATAGGACTCCATTGAACGTGTACTGCTAATTTTCATTGACTGCTATATCTGGAAAATACCGTAATTGTAACACCAAACCCCTGTTTTGCAGGTATTTTCAAACATCTGCATTCAGATCCCAAATCTATAGGCTGTGTTAGTTTGAGAAATGGGATTTTAAGAAAGGAACAGTTAGAGTAAGTGATGTTTCTACAAAGCTATTTGGAAAAACGTTTGTACTATTTTAATTTGGGCTGTAAATACAATGAATCAAAGGCAAAATATCATGACTATTGGTGTATGTACCCAGTGGATAAGTTCACAGTTTCTAATTGGAGAAGGTATTATGGACAATTAATTCAAAATGGTCTGATTTACAGAGATACTAATTCCTGAAGAATCCTTGTTTGCACATGTTGACAGTAGCGCTCTCTGCTCTGATCTGGTGCTCTGCGATGATGAGTTTCAGTCTCTAATTAATGGCACTTTTCTAAAATATGCTTCCCTGTGATCCCTCCACAGAATGAGGGGAGTTTCTGGTTCATTGCAAGCCACGCTTCAACAGCCAGTCAAAAATGGAAGTTTCTAGGGGCTTGCAGTTAGAGCAGATCTGCAGTCCTTTCAGTGATCACAGTGCTATTGATGGACCTGAGAGAGCTGGAGTCTGTGGAACAAGAAGGGGAGGAGAATTACCTCTTCATGGTGAAATACAGTAAAACACAGGACTCTTAGAAAGGGTGAGACCTGCTCTGCCAGCAGCCTGCCTGTTCTATTTGCTGCCCAGCACCCTTGCTCTGACTAATGGACTTTCTACCTTTCAGTACTTGCCCAGCAAAGGGCAGCCAGACCTCCCCGAGCAGGTGTGAGGTGTCTGCTCTTTCCTGGCTGCCAGTCTGTCCTGAGCAGTTCCACATTGTTCTTAGAAATGTCCCTTTTCAGTCGATTTTGCATCTGTTTGAATAGAAATGCTTACCCATCAGCTGAGCTGCATGTAACTATGGACTGCAGACAACAAAGGTTTGGTGATAATTTAAAAAGAGCCTCCTAAACTTTTTGCATGTAGCTGGTTCTCAATGAAAGCAAGATGACAGAGCTTTGGCAAGAATCAGAATAGGCAGTGTGAAAAGTACAAACTAGTACGCATTCCTTTCCATGCCAACCTCAATTGCAAGTAATTCTATTTCCAGAGAGGAGAACACCCTGTCTCCTCCCTGCTCCATGCTTTACTTGGCTAAATAAACCATGTCCCAGTCCTTCCTATGAAAACTTGGCCTCCTGTTCACCCTGCCATAAATGGCTCAAAGTTAACTCTCTCAAAGGGATGAGAAGCAAGACTGAAGTTTGGGGGTTTGATGACAGTGGTCCCAGAGAATGGATCACGGAAATGCTGAGCTCCAGCTGACCTTGGATTTCCACACTCAGCATGGAAGGCCTAATGAAGCAGGTACAAACCCAATTAAAAGAAAACTCTGTTTTCCTTGTAGTTACATCACATGATGTATTGATGTGGGACATTTTTGGAAGCCACAGATATAAATGGCACTGAGGGCAGAGCAGCACAGCCTCAGTGGATAAGGGATACCAGGGGCTGGAGACAGCCCACAGCGTAGTAGGATCTGAATATCTCTGCTTGTGCTGGCTGAAACAGATGTTGAGGGCAGGCTACCTCCATGTGTGCTGCTCTCCTACTGTTCAGGCTTGTGTGTTCACCACAGCCCCTGAGAGCGGGGTGTGCTGCTGGACCTAGGAATTTTGGTGTGGACTCAGCAACCTGATATTGTTTGTGCCTGTGAACCTCTATTCGTGCACATTACTATTGATGCTCTGGACCTGTGGTACCCATTGCAAGGGCCTTTGCCAGGCCGACTCATGATAAGGTCCCTTGCTCTTCCTCAAAATCTTGCAGGTTTTAGCATCTGCTCCTCAAACGAGTAGCTCCCAGTGTTTCAACAAAGATGAGATGCAATTTCAGCACGGCAGGGACAGCACTGATAGTTAGAGTAAGCATGTCAGTGAGAAGAGGGTGATTGTGAGAGCAGGAGGCAGTGGATCTCTGGGCAAAACACTTGGGTGCCATGAGCAAGTCAGGGATGCCTGCTCTGCTCCCTAGCCTGTTCCTGCACTGCGTTTTTAGGGGAAGAAATCAGAAAGCAAAATGCCTTTGTCAAAGCATTCTCTCAAGCTGGCTTCTCACAATTCTCTGAAGGCTTCTGATCTCTAATTTTTGTATGCGCCATGTGTGTTACCACTTACCTTCTAATCTTTGTTAATGCTAATTAACATCATATACTTAGAGAGACCAGGCTGGACCGGGGAACAGTTCTGCAGTTGCATTGCCAAGGGATTTTAAGAAAGGAAGAAGTGTGTGGTCAGGTTTTCTGGGCTGCAGAACATCTCTGTGCTGGACACTCATCACTACAAGTCAGGGGGTGCTCCCTGTGTGACCAGGTGCAGTGAGGCTCTGGAAGTGACATGGATGCATGGTCACAGACATTGTCACAGCATTTACCTTTACACAAGGAATGTGTCTTGGTGGATTTGATTGTAACAAAGTCCTGAGGATGAATCAGTATGCCACTGGAGGCCCTGTCAAGAAATGTAGTCATGAGAAAGTGAGTGTACACATAGAAAAAGTAAATATGAGACTGATGTTTGAAGCAAGCTTTGTGAATAATGTCAGAGTTGCTCATAAACCCTTACACTGCTGAAGTGTCAGTGAAACTGCTGAATTGCAAGTGTTTGTTTTCTGGTCTTGGATGTGCTGTCGAGAATCACATAAAAATACACTGTAAATATTCTTATGAAATACATATTGGATAAAGCCTTTGTGTACCGTGTAAATATATTTTCAAAATATTTAAATATTTTATTTTTCTATGGTAATTTATTTTAAAGAGCTCCTCTGATTTAATAAATACTTTAATACTTGCAGTCAGCAGTATCTGAATATGTTTTCGTTCTTTGTGCATTTAACATTTGTGGTAGTTTTGGCTTTAGTTCCAGCTAGGCCTCACCTATGCCTCAGTTTCAGCAGGCCCAGAGAGTTTACGTACATTAGAGGGCACAAACATCATCTGACTTTAGCAACCAAAGGGATATTTCATATAATTTTGACATCAAAGTCGAGTATAAGAGAAGGTGTGGGCAGTGCCTGTCTCAGTCCCTCGATGTCCGGGTGCTGAGCAGACACGCTATCACCTTTGCTGGGGTAGTTGGGGCTTATTCACCACTTCACAGCTGTTTGGTTTGGGAAGTGCCCTTTTTTGTTGTTGGTTTTCTCCTCTCTTGCTGGGTATCCTTTTGGGGGAGTTTGTTGGAGTATTTTTTGTGAACTGGGATGGTGGAGGTCTGTGTTATTGGGTGGGCGATTGTTGTTAGTGATGCAGGAGGGGTTTTTGATTTTTTGATTATTTCAATTTTATAGATTTTATAAGTACTTGTAACTGTAGTAAAATGTAGATTTAGTGTGTTAATATTTCTAACAGCTTAAGTTCAAGGTTTATACATGCCAATCCCTGCCACATATCAGTAGCTCAAATTCTTTTAGTTTAGTCTTGTTTCCAAGGTAGAAAACTAAAGACTATCAGAAAGGCCTGCAGAATGAAACATAAACATGAGCCAACAACCTTGGGTCTAAGAACACTGGAAAAGCTCCAAGAGCCCTATGTGTGCTGAGGAAGAGGAAAATGATGAAAAGAGGGTCCCACTGACCCCAGACTCAAATCCTGAGGGGGTGGAAAAGGGGTGCTACCGGAGCAGGAAAAAGGTTGAACTAGAGATGTGTAAAGTAATGATTGGATGGATCATATTATAAAAGCCATGGAAATCAGGGCTTGCCCACGGGCGTGTCAATATGTATTCCTGTGGGCCCTAGGTCTGATATTAAAGGACTTCCACTTTTTATCTTATCCCACACTAACTTGGCTCAGAGTCCTGCTTTGTTGGGATCTCTCGCAGCATCATTAGTTTGTTTTTTTCTCATGTTTGTGTATATATATATGTTATATCATTCTATTTTCAGTGAGAAGTAGAAGATTGTTGTTATATCTAACTTGTATGGGTGTTACATTGTAGTTTTCTTTTAATTTTCTCTTTTCTGTATAAATATATATAATTTAAGTTTAAACCTGTTTTGAGTTTCCAGTTTTGTCTTCTTTTCTCGGTGGGGGTGGAGAGGGAGACTGATTTTGTATTGGGCAGTTGGCATTTTGCCAGCTCAACCCAAGACAAGATCATACCCACAATATTTCAGAGTTCATCTTTTTATTTCTGTGACAAAAAATTATGAATTTAATGAATATATTGTAACACTGGTGTGCGGGGAATGTGGCTCAGTCATGATGTAAGAAGAGATATACTCCTTGTGTGAGAGGATTAATGCTATCAATGTATGCTATCCATGCAAAAGTGTTTTTAGCTCGTGTTAAGCTTATCTGGGGGTTGTTAACCAGTGCCAGCTGAGGTACGATGGCAAATTTTTTTCCTGTTAAGAACCGAGATTCATTTTATATGGGTGGTTGAAAAGCTTGTGGCTTTATGAAGCAAATATATGTCTTTTTACTATTTTTTTTGCACTAATACAACCGTATGCAAAAGATTGGAATACTTGGGGGTGAACAGTTCATGCAGTAGGTGTTACTATGTCAAGACTAAACCTGTAAAAGACTTCCATGGCTTCTCTTCTAAAACTCTGAGTATATTGGCTTTGTAGTAATGGAAGTCGCAAATCTTGACTCAGAGAGGGTAAGGTATGATGTGCCTGGTGGAGCAGGAACAGAGATGTTTATTGCTTTAAGACTCTTTCCCCTTGTGCCACCTGGTGTCAGCAAAACCTAAGAAACCGAAAACTACTACAATGGGTTAAGGTAGTTTTCATTGATGTCTTCTTCCTTAAAGAAAAATTATCATTTTGGTGATAACTGACGTTGCTTCTTCAGTGTGTGTATTTGCTATAAGTATTTACACTCTCCAGATAGCTTCTCTGTTCAAAAACTGTGCAGTATAATTTTTTTGGTATGTATTAATCCAGTGATTACAACAAAATGCATTACATTTATACAAATCCCTCAACCTTGCAAAGAACTTGCCAGGGGAATCAGCAGCCACTGGACTGGGAGTGCCTGATGCCCCTTGTTACTACAGCTTACACAGCCATGTGCTGGCACCAGCATTGTCTGTGCTGCCTTTATGGAAGTGTCAGGCTCTGGGTTGTCTTTGGTTTAGAGCAGTTGTAGTTACACTGCTGTGATTTTGGCAGCACCAATTGTGCTGGTTTAAATCTAACCAGCAGGAGAAACAAACTCAACACAAAAGAGATTATAAGTCAGAGCTACAATTTAATAACAATATCATAATAAATGCAACGACACAAAGAGAAATTTGTTTTAACCAACAAAACCCAGAAGTATAACCCAGCACCCTGGGGCACAAACACAATGGTGTTTGTTAGCCCCTGTGCTGAGACCCATGTGGTTCTCTCAAGTCCAAAGCAAAAGGAGGTGAAAAAAACTGTTGGTGCAGATGACGGTTGCAGTCTGATGAAGAGTGGTGGTCTCCTGCTGCCCACGTTCTGATCCTCCTCCGGATCTGATCAGCNATAAACTGGTCCCACCTGCTGAACTAGGACACCAATATATTGTGTTGTGGGTGTAAAGGCAAGAAGTGAATTTTCCTCGGTTAAGTTCAATGCTTGCAAATACTGTAAACTACTCCTTATGACTGACAAATATGCGTCTGCAAAAATAGCTGTGTGCCTTTTGAATGAAACCAGAGTATGGTCATACTCACATCCATGTGTGCAAGTTCTCTTTTGGGGGAGGAGGTTGCCTTTGCTTGTGCAGATACCTTGCAGTTTGAATTAAGCTATGAATGTCTTTCATTCTGGCTTGAGAGTTTGTTTCTTTGAGATGCTTTTGCTTCTCAGAAGTCAGACACTGTTGTATTTTATTTTGTACAAAATAAAAGGCTTGTGATAGCTGCAAATAAGTTTTTTCTAAATGCTTTTCTTTATTTGTTTGGGGTTAGGAGGACACAAAATAGGAATGTAAAGAGCAAACACATTTGTTGTTAATCCTAAAATACATTCACATTTTAAAAATTTCAGGATAATTTCAGGATAATACTTCAAAAGGACAGACAGATGGAATATTTCTTTCTATGGAGAGTTGATTATTGTGTTCTTTGGCATGTTTTTGTCATGGTCTCACAATGCTGAGATTTGCTGTTGCTGATGCAGGCACAAAGAACAATCAACTGGATAACATCCTTGAGTGTGTTTTATGATGTGCAGCAGTATGGGCAACAACCTTGTGACACACTGACCAGCCAAGGAACTCCTGGCCAATGCAGAAAATTTTAAAGTTGATAAATGTTTTTAAAAAAGAAACCTAAACAAAACACCCTGAACCTGCTAGAATGGTTTATGGTATGCTAATGCATAATGAGGACTTGATGAAAGGGGAGGGAGGCCGGAGCAATGAGGATGTTTATGATTTATTATGGATTAAAAAGAATAATGATGAAAATTTTAAGTTTTAGGAAATTTATTGGAATATAGCCAGTGGGCTTCATAAGTTCAATGTCCACTGCAAACATTAAGTTGTTGTCTGCCTGCTACAAAACTGCCCCTGCATTTCAGGAGAGAAGAGGGAGATGAGAAACTCTTTTATGTTCAGTTAGTTTAATGTAAGTATATTTTTAACACATCTAACCAAACTTTTTATGAATAAACTTCCATTTCCTCACCCCTGTTTTGGGAAAATCCACATCGTTCTGCTGTAAAAACTGCCTGGAAATATTCCTGATGATAGGACAAATTGTATTTTTCCCATTATGCTCCATTGGTGAAAGTATATTGAGCCTGCCAGAATGTTCCTACAAATAACTACACTGAAATAGAATGCATTATTGGTTAAAATCCATAAAGAAAAATCATCTGAGTATTTAGGTTCAGACTAATGTCTTTACCTAAGAATATTGTTGATAATTCCATGGAGTCATATACTGATAAGAAAACTATCTTGAAGAGAAGTACAATGCATTGTTGCAAGAATAAAAGTGCTGACATTAAAACTGGAACTGATTATGTTGAACGTGGTTTTAGGAGGAAGGTTTTCCCATCAGCCCAGAAGTTTTGGCTACAACCTTGTAACTTCTTAACTTCAACTTTGAAACTTGTTTGCTGTTCACTGTGTTGATATTCAATGCAGAGCACAGTGTGATGTGGTTTCACTTGTTTCTTCAGCTGGGATAGCTCTAGTACCTTTGAGGGTAAATAGGATCTCAGGCTAGGAGAAGCATGGCTTCTGTTGCTGCATGTACCTTTGTTGGTTATCCTCCAATCGGAGGAGGCAGAAAAGGCAGAAAGATTTTGCCAATTTATCAATAAGATGTCAGTCAACATTGTTTTTTCTATTATTTCCTAGTTAAAATACTTGTGTTTGGAAAGCTAAACACAGAATACATTTAATTTCTGTTTTATGCCTAGTGCTTCATAGGGAAGGGCCCAGTTGCAATGCTTTTGAGCACATTTTATCTTGCTTTCCAGAATCAGTTCTTTCCCCATGATCAAGCTCATCAGCTCCTCTTTGTCTGTCTATCATACCCCTCCTCTGAAAAGTGAACCCATGACCCTACAGTTCCTGCATAAGTGCAATTTCCAGCACAACTTGCAAAGTGGGCTTTGTGTTGGTTTTGGAAATATTTAGGAGGATGTAAAAATAAAATAAAAGATGCTAACAAGGACCTAGACCTATGTTGTCACCTATAAAAACATTGTTTACAGAAATAATGAAGTCTTTTTTGTAATGAAGTGGAATATATTTAGGCGCTTTAGGTTTTGCTGTACTAGCTTCACAGTAAGTGAAGATAGAACATGTAGGAGCAGTTTTACTTCTTCCTTCATTTCAAATTTGTCCCCTTGAGGGATGCAATGCACACTGAAGTTTGCAGTATCTTGTTTTATTTTATGATTGTTGTGGTTGTCACTCATTAAACCCTAAACAGGCTGCCTGTTTTTGGCACTGCTTTGTGAGCCATGCTCTGGCCTCTTATTTTCCCAATTCAACAAGACAAATTTAAGGGAGAGATGCAAAATGAATGAAGAAACAACTGTGTTTTTCTTACAAAAGCAAGGGGGTTTTTGCATGTTGACTTTCCAAGTCAGTTGTATGGGCCTTTAGAAGGCTATGGTGGACACTGGCTACTAGACTGGCTGATTGTGTTGGACTCGGCACTGTGCCAGGATGATATAAGGCTTTGGGATCAGTGTTTAGTCACGTTTACTTACTGATGCCTCTTCAGACATCTCAGCAAGGCTCAAATCAGACTTGAGGACTGAGGGTTATGTTTTCATGTGATGAACAACAATCTTTATTGGCCTCTCTGGGGCAGTCTTTGGTATCTAGGAGGTCTTATCAGGTGAGAATGATCCCTTGCCTCAGCTGTAAGGTTTTAATCTCTCCTAGTAGATCCATGAGAGCTTAAATGGCTGTGGGAGTAGGGAGACCTTACACTCTCTACAACTATGTGAAAGGAGGTTGTAGCAAGGTTTGGGTCAGCCTCTTCCAGAAAACTATGGACAGGATGAGAGGGCGTGGCCTCAAGCTTCACCAGGGGAGGTTCAAGTTGGACTTCAGAAAAAAATTCTTCATGGAAAAGTTTGTCAAACTTTAGAACAGGCTGCCCAGAGAGGTGGTGGAGTCTCCATTCCTGGAAGTGTTCAAAAAATGACTGGATGTGGCACTTAATGCTTTGGTTTAGTTAGCATAGTGGTTGGTCAAAGGTTGGACTGACTCAATGATCTTGGAGGTCTTTCCAACCTTAATGATTCTGTGATTCTAAGGGTTTCTCTTTCTTTCAGTGATTGCTTTTTGAGGACTTGACAATTTGCAGGTATTTTTTATACATTGATTTATATCTCAGTTTGTATCAGTAAGTGCACGTAGTCACATTTTACACATTCTCTTTAACATGAGGGTNTATAACTAGATGTTGCAATATTATAATTGTGTATGAATATGTATGTAAAAATGTTGTAATCCCTCACTAGAGATGTATAAATACTGTAGCCACTCACTGATAACTTTGGAACTCTTTGTCCGATGCTAATCGGAGGGTTCCCCAATGTTGTCTTAGTAAATACCTTGCTGTTTATTGACTAAAACTCTGTCTCTAAACAGTTTGTTCTGCCTTTTTGGCATCAGTAAACAAGGAATCTCTTCTAGTACTAAGAGGTCTGATTATGTGCTCATCACCTATGGTGTAAATCAGAACTAAACCCCCTTGTTACCTGGAGTTTGTATTGGCAAGATCTGGGGGATCTGAACTTTTACTCACTATGTACTCAGATGATTACATCCCATGCCTAGGCCTAAGAAAGTCCCTGCAGTTCCAAATTACTTCTTACACCGGTCTAATGAAATGCTAATTAATAAAAATAGCATTTTCTTATGAACACAGAGATAAATATAATTCTTAAATATATTCTTAAATATCATTGAATACTAAGTTTAACACTGATTCTGACTGCTTTGCAGAAGTGATTGCCTCTTCTTATTTGCAGTAACTTCCACACAAAAATGTTATGTGGGAGCACAGTGAGTGTTTTAGAAATGAAGTCCCTTAATTCTGAGAGTAAGAAATTAGGTACTGATGAGTTTAGCTGACTGTGAATTCTATTGCTATGCCTCCTGAATGAAGGGAAATGCACTTGTCTTTTGTCTAATCACTAACTGCACCTTAATTTTAATCTCAGAGCCTGAAATACTTTGGCCTGTCTCTTAGAAATGTTGCATGTAATTTTTTTTCATAGAATCATAGAATCGATTGGGTTGGAAAAGACCTCCGAGATCATCAAGTCCAACCCTTGGTCCAACTCCAGTCCATTTACCAGATCATGGCACTCAGTGCCATGTCCAATCTGCGTTTAAAAATCTCCAGGGATGGTGAATCCACCACCTCTCTGGGCAGCCCATTCCAATGCCTGATGACTCTCTCTGTGAAGAATTTTTTTCTGATCTCCACCTTAAATTTCCCCTGGCAGAGCTTGAGCCAGTGCCCCCTTGTCTTATTGCTGAGTGCCTGGGAGAAGAGACCAACCCCTGTGTGGCTAGAACTTCTCTTCAGGTACATGAACCACAGGATAAGGCAGGGAGGGTGGGTAATTGATTTTTTTTTTTAAACCAGACCACAAACATCATGGTAACCAGCACTGCATAATCATTTAAGAAAAATAAGTTTTTCTTTTGAGAGGGCCAGTGTGAGAGACCGGAGAAAATGATTACTGGCTCAAAACAACTTAAGTGTGTGTGTTTGGGGAGTGGCGGGGGCAGGTCAAGTTCTGTTTCACACACTACGCCCCACTAGAATATCTGGGACTGCCCCAGCACACCGGAAGCAATGCTCCACACCCTGCCCCTGGAGCTCCTAACCTAGCTACAGAATGGAGAGCTGACCAGAAGCACCCCCTGGGATGGGGTGACTACAGGAGACCAGAGCCAATAAAAGCAGTAACACACGGTATTCATGTGTCATGTTCCTATGGTTCTTGGATTATATGGCAGCTGGGCAATGCTTTCCTGCTAAATTCCTCTTGAAATCTGGGTAATTTATGGTTGGATGGGTTAGAGTTGGCTAAGTCAGTGCTTTGTGAAATGCTTTATTTTGATTGAATGTTGCCCTTAAAATTTGTCAAGTTCCCTTGTTTTCTAAAGTTTGCCAGTAAAAGTTTGTTGCTTAACCTTCTGGAAATGTGGTTGCATTTTTCCTTTTTGCCTGACTCATCATATAAAAATACCCTATGGCTCTTTAAGGAACTTGTTGGGTCAAATCCCCGGCTCTACAGGTAGGTAAAAGCAAAAGAATGATGATAATTGCAGTGAGAATTTAGTGAAAAAAAAAATCATTGAGTTGTGCACTTTAATTATCCATGATCTCCTAAATGATAATGATTTCCTATTGTACTTCGAGGTGCTGAAAAAGGGCACACAGGCATTTTAAAGGGCCTGCTCTAAAATAGATCCAGTGTTAAATGACACCATCCTCAGTGCAGAAAAAATGCTTTGCCCCAAACTTTGTGTCAGGTAACCTGGGAGTTTGTTGCCTCATTTTCATGTCCTGTTGCATTCTGAATGATAATTTGTATAGTTTTTGCATTTTTATCAGGTGATTTTTTCCTACCCCGGCAGCTGTAAGGCAGTCTAAACGTTAATAGAGTTGAAATGCACTAAAAGAATGTATTGAGAGTACATCAGAATAATTCTTTAAGTGTTATAAATATTGCATCTATTTATGAGTTCATTTGTTATACTTGGGAAGTGAATCTGCTAAGAGACTTTTTTGAGAAAGATTTCTGTTTCCAGCACAGAAATACATTAGCTTAATGATTCTAATAACCTAACTTGTTTTCCATTTCAATGTGTTGTGTAAATGAGCAAATGCAAAGAATGAACTTAGATTTGTCATATTTTTCTCACCATTAGCTTTTCAGATTATATTTAGAGTCTTGAATATATTGCATTTTTCTGATTTCTGTTTGGAATGTGTAGGGGGAAAAAATATGCTATGTCAGTTCTTCATTGTCTTTTAAGAAAAAGATATTTATTTTAGGGATACAATGAAAAAATAAAAGTAATCCTGGAGAAAGAAGCAATGTAGGAATGTGAGGAAAACTTTGATTACACATTTGTTTGTAGCTGCTTAGCATGCCAAGCTGGAGAATTTAAGAAAGTTTCTATCCCATGGTAATGGTCATCAGCTTGAGTTTTTAGACTTTGATTTGACATCAGATAAGAGTTTACAGGTTTAGTTCTACTTTTGGACACTGCAGTGTCAAATTTCAATGTTTTCAATTTAATTTTAGTTGCAAGGAGGTATATAAAACTGTTATCAAATTACCAAAACAAAAAGACTTAAATAATGAATATGTTTTTTCCTTAAGTAATAGCAAGAAATAGGAAACTAAATTTCTAAATAGACTAAAGACTGAAATTCATGGTTTTATTAATCACTCCCAGAAGCACTAGCAAAACAGGTTGATTTTAATGCCATCGTTTCTGTGATAGGATATTGTTCAGTGAAGATAATCTCTCTCTGGTCCTAAAGTGACACTAATAATTTAATTCACATAGACTTATGGGATATAACACTTTATAAGCATATATACACACACACACACACACACATATACATGCATACACACACAAAACTTTAGTGCAGTTACTCTTTAAAGGAGCTGGACTGATGCCCCACAGTCTCTCTTCTCTTGGAGTGGGAGTAGAAAACCATATGTAATGCTTAAGTGGGATTGTAGATAGCAATAAGCAATGAATACAATTTATCGTTCCACTTCTTACAGATTGTTTTTATTATTATTAGCATGCAATATGCTGCTAATAATGTGCAGCTCTATGAACCTAACAGTCTGTCATCTGAAGAAGATTATTGGTGTGTCCTCTACCTGAAGAAAGCGATTCTCCTCTGAATTATATTATTTATGCATTTTTAATAGTGCAGCATAAATAACTAATTACAAAGGATTAAATTTTTTGCTGCACTGCATTTTTAATATGTTATTAATAAATATTAATATTTTATGATAAACTTTAAAACAGGATGATCAATATGGTGTGTCTTCAGCAGATCATTGAGCTGGTCTGAAGAAGGTATACAGCCCCAAATCTTCTTCAAGATGCTATTCTTTGAAGATAAGTTAATTCTTTACTATATAGAAAAGAGTTGCCCCAAGTCATGTATAGATGTCAGGAAGGGTCAGTTGCTCTGCTGGGATGTCACAGTAGTGACAGCTTAAAACTGAGCAACATACTAATGGTACCCTTATTGCTACAGACCATTTGCTAAAGAGTGAGGTCAGCCTGTGAAGTCCTTAATCACCAGTTACCGGCATTTTTTGTTTATTTTTTACTCTGTAGTATTTATCAGCCCTTTTGTCAGGTATAAGCATCCACTGCCAAAACCTACAGACTGTGGCACGTGATGACTATGCCAAGGGGCAGATCCAGACCTTCCAGACCCCTGCTGTATTTATTGATGTGTCCAATCCCTAAGAAATAAGTAGCTTTTTCAGCAGAATACTGAGAGTGGAAAACAATTCCCAGAGTAGGACCGACACCACTGAGAAGCCATTGCAGCTATGTGTCAGACTCTTCTCAGGCTGATAAGGTCAGGATGCAGCAGATAGTAAGAGCTGCTTTTTTCCCTCAAACTCTTCAGGAATGAAAAATGGGCTGGTAAAGTTTTCAGTACCAGAAACATATTTAAATCAAATACTGCCTTTTAAACTTTTTCAACAAGACATAGTTTGCAGTCTCTGAGCAGCATTGATAAATCTGAGTACCAAAGGAACCATTCAGTATCTGTTCCCCAGTCTTTGTTAGTTGGGGAAGACAGAAGTCAGAGAGGAAAGTTACATAATGAGATGACTTTTCTGTTTCAATATCTCAGTGAGTGCTGGTCAGCAGAACGAAATACTAATTTTGTCTGCAGCTCCCATGTTTACTACCAAGCTGCAGAGAAGCCTGTATCTACATGCACATCATGGCCACACAGTATTGTTGTGAAGGGGATTGCTGAAGCATATCAAGTATCTGTTTCTGGTTCCAATTAAAACACATTTATTGCTTGCCTACTCTGAATAATGGAATACAAAATGTTAGAGGTGCCTGAGTCTCTATGTGCAACGTAATTTATACAGCCAGTCTGCAATATAAATCAGTATAAAAGCATATTATTAAATGAGAACTGCTGTTCTTTGAAGGAATCTCAGTATTAGGAAAAAATTAAAATGTAGCTGTTCCATGATGTCTCACAAAATATTAGTGACTCTAGATGTTTGCAGTATTCTGGACTTGCTAATACTGATAATATCTCTGACAAAGGAGCAGCAGAAGTTAGCCCCATGTGTGCAGCAGTTTGTGATGGTGAAGAATAATTGGAAATGTTACCTAAACACTGCTACAGCCCCAGTGCTCAAAAGTGCCTAACCTTCGGCTGCAGATCACATGCTCATGTGTGTGGTTTTCCAAAAAGAGGAAGTTTGCTTCTTACATTTTGCTATTATTCACAACTAGATTTGTCTTTAAATTACTGAGTTTTTCTCCCTTCCTTCTTCGACTCTCAAGATGACAGAGTTACACCTTTAATACCTGCATGTTGTATGGGGCTGGGGCCACATGCTAAACCTCCTCTGGGAAACTCAACTCTTTGAAAAGGAGTCTTGTAGAGCATAATTGCAGTCTAGATTTTGTGCTTTCAAAAGGCCTTATAAGCTCATCTCTGTCTTCTGGGAACTTGGCTTGATGCTGTAATTGAATCAAATAGACTCTTAATTAGTTAGACTTTATTCAGTATGGATGAGTTATTGAAACTTTCTCTGCATGTCAGTGTTGTGCATGAAACCAAAGCTACACATTTAAGTCACACTTTTATAACTTAAGTTTACACACACACACACATTTGTACCTTCTCTGCTTCATTATTCTTGGAACAAGACCACCATGCCTTGTAAGCATTGTATCAGTTCAACACAATGGCTCCAACAAAGACTTAAAATTACTGAATGATATATTCTTTTAGATCATGACCCAAGTGATGCATGCACCACTGCTATAAGATAATGGTTGTTTTACAATGCAAGGTCTATAATTGTGGAGGAAAAATAGTATACATATGGTAGGTCAGTCAGCTGCTTTCACATCCTTATAGCTAACTTTTCCTTTAGTACTACAGATACTCATTCCTAATTCTACAGGATTTCATTCATGGCAAAACACAATATTATTCTAAAATAATTATGTCACTGTCTCTGAGCTTTTTTCATCCTCCTACCAAGCAGATTCATCGCATAAAATACTATGTAAAGGATTAAATACTCTCCCAGCTCAGATCAAGATTTAGCACCAAAAATCTCTGTCACGTTTTGGAGGTTTTGAGCTTTGTGTACTGTCTAAAGCTACAGCATCAGTTTTTGATGGTGACCTGAGTCCAAGTACCTGAGAGTGTTTTACACTGGAAAACAGTGGAGAAATCAAGAATTTTTATGTGGTAGAGAATACATTTTAAAAATATTTTTTTTGGGTCTTTGGCTACTTGCTGTCTTTCTTTTACTATTTTGCCAGAATTCAATGTAGTTCATTCACCCTTGATGGAGAGTTCTCCTCAGCATTATGATGTGAAGTATCACAAATGACTAGTGTGCCTCATGAAAGAAAAGGGAAGTTAAGTGTTCTTTAAACTCAAACTCTAACACAGAGTCGCATTAATTTTTTGTATCAGTGAATTTAGTTCATCCTCTGTTTATAAAATACTAACAAGTGCGCACTTGATCCAAAAATATAGCTCTGAGGGCTGGCTAATATTTATTTGTGAATCCTGATTTCAGTGTCTTTTTTTTTTCTTGTATTCCATATGTGAGTGACTCCATTTTCCTTTATTTAAGGAATTTAAGCAACATTTTAACCCTTACTAGTCTTTCAGAACAGTACCTAAAAGGGGCCTACAAGATTGGAGAGGGACTTTTTACAAGGATATGCAGTGCTGGAACAAGGGGGAATGGCCTTGAACTCACAAAGGGCAGGTTTAGATTAGATAAGAGGAAAGATGTCTTTACCATGAGGATTGTGAAGCACTGGAACAGGGTGCCCAGAGCTGTGGATGCCTCGTCCCTGGAAGTGTTCAAGGCCTGGTTGAATGTGGTCCTGGTCCTGAGCAACCTGGTCTACTTGAAGGTGTCCCGGCCCATGGCAAGGGGCTTGGAACTGGCTGATCTTTAGGGTCCTTTCCAAACCAAACCATTCTGTGACTTTTTTATTTTAACATGAAAAACTTCTAAGCCAAAATACTAAAATTTCCAGTAAGTGCATTTTGAAGCCTCACTCTCATAACCAAGTGAAGCTTGAACACAATAGACATGGAAAGACTATTCGAGAAATTACCTGGTATGAGGAAAGCCTGTTCTCACTAGTGGACTTGATGTGGTGTATTTCTTTTCCTTGAGAAAAGCTTTTGAAAGAATCAGGGTGGCTGGGATATTCTTTGATGAAATTTTCAGTTGCTTTTATCATTTCTGTAGTAGATGTGGATACTGAGTATATATTGATCTCAAAAGAGACAAAGTGCTTATAAGTAAATAGGTTTGCTAAGTGATCTCATTTCACTCAAATATTCTTGAGGTTACCTACTACTAATTAATAGGATTGCTTGTTCTTACAGTTAGTTTGGGTACTATCTTAAAAATGCTACCAAATTCTGGCCATCAGTCTAGGGATGGTGTCTGAATTTAATAAATAACCTGCCACTTTCACAATTTTTCTGAAGGGAAAGAGGCTGCAGTAACCTTTTGTTCAAATTCATCCTGCTTCAACTAAAAGGGCTTATTTAGTGAGAAAATCAGCAAGGGGACAGTGTGCTGCAGTTTGTTTTGTTTTTTTAGTTAATCATGTCCTCTGTGCCTAGCTCAGAGCACCTGGGGTCAGGCTGTGAGGGTATAGTGGATTGACCCTGACTGGATGCCAGGTGCTCACCAAAGCTGCTCTCTCACTCCCCTCTGCAGCTGGACAGAGGAGAGAAAATATAATGCAGGGTTCATGAGTTAAGGAGATCACTCACTGATTACTGTCATGGGCAAAACAAACTCAAAATGGGGATATTAATTAAATTTTTTGCTAACAGAATCAGAGCAGGATAATGAGAAGTAAAATAAATCTTAAAACACCTCCCTTTCATCACTCCCTCCTTCCCAATCTACCTCCCCCCTGCTGCTGTGCAGGGAGACAGGGAATGGGTGTTACAGTCAGTTAATCACAAGTTGTTTCTGCTACTGCTCAGGGACGGGAGTACTTCCTCTGCTCTAGCGTGGGGTACCTCCCACAGGAGACAGTTATCCATGAACTTCTCCAACTTGAGTCCATCCCATGGGCAACAGTCCTTCGCAAACTGCTGCAATNGGGCAACAGTCCTTCACAAACTGCTGCAATGTGGGTCATTTTTCCATGGGGTGCAGTCCTTCAGGCACAGGCTGCTTCAGCATGGGTTCCCCACAGGGCCACAGGTTCTGCTAGGAAAACCTGCTCTAATGTGGACTCCTCTCTCCAGACCAGGACCTTGCTCCAGAATGGGCCTCCCACGAAGGAGGTCACGTTCTCCTTCAGGCATCCACCTGCTCCAGTGTAGTCTTTTCTCATGGGCTTCAGGTGAATCTCTGCACTTGTTGTCCTCTGTGAGCTGCAGCAGCACAGCTGCCTCGCTATAGTCTGCACCACAGGCTGCAGGGGAACCTGAGATCTGGCACATGGAGCATCTCCTCTCCCTTCTCCACTGACCTTGGTGTCTGCATAGTTGTTCAGATGTTCTCACTTGGCTCTTCTCTGGCTGCAGTTTTCTTCTGCACGATAACTTTTTTATCTTTATTAAATATGTAATCACAGAGATGTTACTATAATTTCTGACTGGCTCAGACTTGGCCAGTGGTTGGTCTGTCCTGGAGCCAGCTGGCATTGGCTCTTCCAGACATGGGGAAAGCTTCTAGCATCTTCTCACAAGAAGCCATCCCTGTAGCTCCTCTGCTACCACAACCTGGCCACACAAACCTAATACAGAGGGGCAGTGGGTTGCTTGAAGCAGGAGCTCATCTACATCCCAAATGCTGCATAGGAATTCATGCACCTTGACAAAAAACAGAATGGGCTTTACCACATGTCCTATGAATTATATAAAAAGTTTGCAGTGAAGTAAAGGCTCAAGATTTATTGTTAATTATTCTCCTTGCAAACTCTTGGAAAGTGCCTTTAAACATCCCTGAACATCATGTTCTGTCCTACTCTTAGCATGTGATACAGTAATTTAGGAAACAGGGACGTGATAACTTTACTAAAAATGTTCTTCCAAATCACTTCATAGAAGTGATGTGTGGTGAAATTTTAAAACTGAACACAAATTACTGGTCAAAAATACAACCATTATTCTATCACAATTAATCCAGTATATATATTATAAATAATGCAGAATAATGAACAAAATGTTGAAACATGATGGGCTGCTCGTTGTAGGGCAAAGGAAAACAAATTACTTTGGCAACATTCTTCTGTCTCTTATTGAGCACAAAGAAAGGAGTTAAAATAGGCTCTGTGGATTCAGTGGCCTTGGGAGTTCCAGTCTGTAGGCTTGGTTATAAAATCAAGGGTAGAAAATATAGTACTTAAAATCCTGAGCTCTTGCTTGACAATTCTTGCATACTTAAACTCTATTGCTTTCATTGCATCTTTAGAGTTAATCCAGTATTTTTTTAAATCTAAAAGTAGCAATTAATTTTTTAAATGAAAGTTCAGTGGGCTGCAGAGCCTCCAACAAACACCAGCCCACAGCAGAAAAGGATTGCAATAGCTTTTCTGGCTTGCAGACATAGAGGTTTGCTGGTAAAGGAGACATGTTCTCCATGCACCTAATGTGGAGAGTGGGAATTTTGGTAGCTCCAGCTATCAACAGTAATGGTGACTGACCGAGGGGAAAACAGCTCCCTAGAGAACACCCACACGCCATGTGAGAGTGAACCAAGAAGCTTTTATTAATGGAAGAACTGATTTATAAAGGGTCGGTTTGGGGAGGTGCTTGGAAGGGGGTGGAAATCGAAAGGGTTTGGGTGAACAGTATGTCGGTAATCATTAAACATCCAATAAGAACAGTGTCCTGGAAAGAGGAAGGAGGTCTGAGGGGAGGGCTTTGGAACTTGGATGTGATAGGGTGAAGGGAGGGGCAGAATGGATAACTGACAACCTGAATAGCCAATGGGGAAACACCTGTCAAGTGACAGGAGAACTGACCAACAGGGGCTCTGGGATTGGGACAGGATGGGTAGAAGATACAGGCTCATTTTCCTGTGGACCACCAGCAGCATTGGGCAAGGATGGTGCCCCTGGGAGGGGCTGCCTCAGATTGGACCTGCCAGCAGGTCCTGGACACTGCAGTAGGGGCACCTGGAGTGGTGTCTGCCTTAGCAGTGCGTGGCAGGGGATGTGCCCGGGTGGGACCAGCCTGGCCCTGGGGATTTGCCCTGGTGCCTCTGCAGCGTGGTAGGCCATTAGGAGAAAGCCATAGGGGGAGCACACGGCAGGGGGAATGAATGTAGGAGGTAGAAACTGTGCAGGGGGTACAGAACTTGTCTGAACTCAAAACTGTACAGAGAAAACGCATTAAGTTTAAACTCCAACAACAAGTATGCAGCTCATAGAATTCGGGGTCCCTTTCAGCGCTGTCTTTCTCTGAGGTCAATTTCACAGCATATTCCCACACAACAGGATGTCCTCTTCCTTATGTTTCTAGGTTTCTAGGATTTTGATGTAACAAATATACTCCTGAAACATGCAATTCCCCTACCTTGGATTAATTTAGGATACTTCATGTGGCATAAAAAGTTTATTTGGGTGCTTCTTAAGTAATGTAGTTGAAGCACACAAGCAGCACAAGGATCAGCTGTCTTATCTACTGTCAGGTGGTTTTAATCCAGTGAATTTACTGTGCCGGGTTTGGTAAGCAGATAATACTATGTTGCTTATTCAAATAAGATCTGCTAATCTCCAATCCTCTTGCCCGGCTAGTCTAAAGTGTGCTTTCAAAGGATGGTATATGCCAATTAGTTATTGTGATCAGCTTTAGTGAGAGCTATAGAAAATCTGGAATAAAAAAAATGAGTAGGTGAAGGCTAAATTAAGTAAAACCAATTATTTTCCCCTTTATAGGAAGGAAGCCATAATGAAAATTTGGTTTATTGCTACCCTGGAGAAAAACATCTTTTCTCCATCCTTAGATCCAACATCTTGTATTAGTCCCCAGATTTTGTTGAGCAAAAAGAATAATTTCAAATGTGTAGAAAGAGGTCTGAAGGTACAGGAGATTGTGGGGTGATGAGTGGATAAGGTCTGATGGGTTGAGGGAGATGCCTCAGGCCCCTCTGGGGGGGGTGCTCCCCGCAGAAGCAAACTGATAAGATTAACAAAGGAGGGAGTGTTAAGAAATAGCACGGCCTTCTTTTGCGATATCTTCAAGGGCCCACCCCACCTCAGGGCATCTGCATCACCCCTCCCCCCCAATAGATTGACTATTAATCACACAAACACCTGGAGAAGGAAAAAAAGATATAAAAGAAGTGCAGTTTAACTGCAACTTGGGGAGAAAAACTTTCCACTTCTGGGAGGGCAACCTGAGAGCTACCCTGTCTCCCCCATTCCATCAACATTGCAGGGGTAAGCAACGGAATTCTTACTTTACTTTTTTATACCTTATTAGTTGTAATTTGCTATAGCTCACTGGGTGTATGCGTGTTAATGGGAAGTGGCTATATTTTTCCTGTTGCTTTTCTTTTGGGTTATTGAGTGTGTTTACTGGTGGTGTTGAACTGTTGTGTTTCTGTGTAATCTTCTGTTAGTTAAGCTGGCTACGGGAATGATATACTGCTGGGGTGGTCCTTGAAATGTGTGTTGTGCCGATATCTTTTGGGGGGTATTTTGTACAATCCTGCAGCTAAATGTTATCACCGACGAAGTAACCCATATTAGTTATTGTCACATGTTTGTATTAATAAATGTTATTTCGGGAGCTATCGTGAGAAAGGTTCTTTTCTCTTGTTGCTATTAAGTGTGGTCCTCATAGGGGAGTCAAAATCTTTCCAGCCTGTGTTCTGTTCTGTCCAGGGTTCAGTGGGCAGTGCTGGGTTCATAAAGTTTTGATTACTCCGAGGATGCTTATAGCTATAATTTCTCCCTGGCTGAAGTGTGGCTTCATATCAGAGGTCAGAACCCCTTCCAACCTGTGTGCTGTGAGTTAAAAGACAGACAGTGTTGGGGTACGTAAGGATTTGATTGTCTGGAAGCACTTACAGCTAATAACTTTTAATTAATACAGTTAAGACTAGAAATCTTTGTATTTCTGTCTCCCTCCTCCCTTTCACGTGACAGAGATGAATGTAAAGCAAAGTTGTGCCAAGGTTAGGAAAGCAAACGGGGACAGTTAGAGATGGTGTGAAATAAAACAAGGCAAAAATACCAGTTGGATTTTTGTATTTTTCCCCTATGGAAATAACTGCATGGTAGTGTGTAGCTCTTAACTAGGCCCTATAGAGTTAAACTTGTGTTTAAAATTATGGGGTATTTGTATTTTCTTCTGTTTTTTTTTTGTTATCCATGTTAAGATGGTTAGACTTCCATATTTATGAGCTTTTTCCAAAATAATTTGAGTTTTGTAATGTCATTAAAGTTACTACTCAACTGCATGAAAAGAGCAAGATTTTAAGATTTACTTGATTTTAAATACTGATTCCTATTTCAGGTGTCAAATGTATTTCAATAAAACCATTTTTAGCTCAAAGTAACTTTCAGAACTGTTTATAAAAGTTTGGGTTTATGTTCACAGTAGGTTTAATTGCATTTAGTGAAATTGTTTTGTTTGCATTCACACTTTTCTAAGCAGTAGTTAGAGGAGCATAGTTAAAGTTTGGTGTATGTGTAGCTCTGTAGATTATATTTATATAGAGAAGACTAAATGTAAACATACCACAGAACTTCAATTCCATTACAAAAATACCTGGCTGCCCATTTATATCACATATAATGCTTTTTATTCTTTTGCTATGTAATTCACAAAAGCTTTTACATGGATTGCTTGCCTTTTTGAAAAATCTGTTTTTTAAAACAGGAGTCATCCCATCACAATCTAGAAAACTGATGTTTTCAAGCTCAACTGCAATATTAGCTCTTTAATCCTGAAAAGTAACAGGACAATTATAGATGATAAATGGCATTTATGCACATAGTTGATTAACTCTTCCTGATGCCCCAAGTGAAAAAGTTGTACAATCATGTACTGGTCAATCCATGACAACTTTAATGTCACTGTTACCAGTGACAAAGCAAAATCACCTTTTGCTTAAAGAAAGCTGGGCTTTTGTGTCTCTCCCCTGTGCGTAGTTTGGTAATTGCATAAAAAATTATTTTCTTCTGGTTGCAGTCAAATGGGAAGTCCCTTAATATTGAAGAAGAAAACAATTTTTAAAAACCACATTACAGTGTGCATAAGATAATATTTGACACCAATATTTTAAAATAAAGCAAATTATTAGAGATTTTTGTTTGATATTTTTGTGCACTTAGCATATTTAGTTTACCCTCTAAATGGAAATTCAGGAATGTATATACGCATATAGACAAGAAGCTATTCTGGGAAATGACATGGCTTTTTATCATACGTAATGCCATAACAGTTGCTCATATCTTCTGCATTCCCCACTTAGCAATTAAGCCACTGTTAAATGTTCTTCACATGTTGTAAAGATTTGAAATGTAAATTAGAACAATTTCTGAACATGTACAAGTGCAATCTCTGGTGGAAGGAGAGTTTGAAACACTTGTTAATTCTGTATTAAAAAAAACCCCAAAGCTAAATAAACTTCACCTGACTGGTTGATTTTGTTTTTTTTTTCTCTCTTCCATCTCCAAATGTGAAGGAAATGCTTGTAATGCTGTGGTAGCAGGAGACCTTGGAATTACAGGTGGGATAACAAAATGATGGAGAGGTGAGTGCTGCCTATGACTCAGGCATATGCCTTTGAAAGCAGATACTTTTTCTTCCAGTCTAACTTCCTTTTAAAAAATAACAGAGGAGTATCTGTTTGCATTAGAAGGGCAATACTGTCAAATTTAGTTTAAAATTGTCTGTTATAGGTTTACTGTCCTTAGGTTATAAATTGTTAAGGATTCATTAAAAAATAGAAAACTCTCTATGCGTTTTTCCCTTTATTATTTTTTATGCTACTATGTAAAATGTCAAAATTTTAGAGGAGTGTTTTGTTAAGTAAGGATTTACCTCGTGGATGAGGATGCCCTTAACTTCATTTTGGAGCTAACGAGCTAGGAGGAATTTCCTCCAGCTGTGGAGCAAAACCTTTCAGACCAGAAAGGAAGCACTGCCTAGGTTGCCAGCAGTCCCTTTAGGAAGTGGTACAATTAGCAAAAAGCCCTCTGTATGCACTAATTTCCAGAATTTAAGTGGGAAACAGTTTGTTGTGCTACTGCTCAACAGCAACAGAATGTCAAATAGTCAATAGTAATTATCTAGAAACCAGGGCCAGAAATAGCAGTTACCTTTGCAGAAAATACTATATTTGAATGCATTTCACTCATCGTAGTGTTTAATTCATATATGTTGTGTTTCAAAGGAGGTATTTTTAATATGAGCTAATGTGTCCACTTCAAAGTAATGTGTGTGCACTGTGTTGAACGCTATAGAAAGCCGCTGAGGTACTGTCAGATGAGCCTTAGCACATGTGAAAGCAAGAGGATGGTGTTCTCACAAGAATGTTTGTATGAGTACACACACGAAAATGCACTCCCAGGGCAACTCTCCACGCTTAGATGAGGGAAGAAACTGGGAGATGGTGACATCGCCTTGTTTTTTAGTGGCTACCTTTGATACCCAAAGGGAGGTAGGATCTGCTATGGATTTACTCTGGGATCTAGGTAGAGGAGTTCAGGTGGGTGTATTAGAGTGTAAAATATTATTGCTTTGTTCTGTGTCTGGCCCTGCTGCTTGCTAAGTTATAAAAAACCCCTGAAAGTAAAGAGAGTACTTTTAATTTAAATGATCAATAGAGCATAGAAGAGTGAGAAAGTAGTTATAACATGCTGGGAAACCAGGCAGAGTATTGTACAAAGTAACTGTATAACACTAGATGTTCTCTATTATCAAGGCTATGTTCTTCTCTGACTTGGCTGCATGCCTCAAGATAGATACAAATACCCTGGAAACACAACAGTGAAGGTTGTACAGGGGGGTGAGGAAGCTGATGATGGGAAGAAGAATAGGTGGGCAGGGGTCGTATGAGCGCTACCCAACAGGCAAACGTGCACACTGTTGCCGCTTAAGTAATTAATAGGCGGTGTTTGGCCGCCTCTCAGGCAACACCTTATACTGCGTACTGGCCCTGTGTAGTGTAATGGATAGCTGATAAATAGGAACACCAGGAGTGGGGGAGCTGAGCAACACCCATCCTTCCACCGAGACTGTGTTAGCTCTGTGGGGACACCTGCTAAGCATGGATGCCATCTAGCTGCTGCTGATCCTGGTAGTCCTGACCTATCTGCTCGAGTGAGCATCAGTGACAGNAATAGGTGGGCAGGGGTCGTATGAGCGCTACCCAACAGGCAAACGTGCACACTGTTGCCGCTTAAGTAATTAATAGGCGGTGTTTGGCCGCCTCTCAGGCAACACCTTATACTGCGTACTGGCCCTGTGTAGTGTAATGGATAGCTGATAAATAGGAACACCAGGAGTGGGGGAGCTGAGCAACACCCGTCCTTCCACCGAGACTGTGTTAGCTCTGTGGGGACACCTGCTAAGCATGGATGCCATCTAGCTGCTGCTGATCCTGGTAGTCCTGACCTATCTGCTCGAGTGAGCATCAGTGACAGCAATTAACAACTGAAACATCAACCATTTTATATCCTTTTGTATCCTTTTATTAAGTTTTAAGTATTTTATTCTTTTTCTTCTCTTTTGTATTGAGTATTAAGTATTTTATCCTTTTAATTCTCTTTTGCTAGTTGTTATTGCAATAAATGTTGTTTGTGGTATTTTATGACTGTGATTATCTTTATTCTGGACAAAATTAAGTGTTACAGTATGAAAAACCAGGTATGGGCAGTGAATGTAAATTAGCACTGCATCTTCCTAACATGATTTGTTCCACCTCTTGGAAAATTTAAGAGAAGATAAGTATTATTTGCTTACCTTTTCTAGACAATATTCCTCTGACTTTATTTATTAGTTTTGGAATTTGATTTATATTCATAAAAAAGTATCTATCCTGGATCTTAACACTTGATAGTAATTAAAATACAGACAAGAGCAACTATCATAATAAATATTAACAGGTTATTGTCAATTCTATAATCAAAATAAGGTCAGCCAAAAAATATTCAATTGTTTTTTGTCTTCAAACGCCACCCTCCAGAGAAGCAGATTTAACATATAGAATTTGTGATACAACATATGTATTGCTCTGGAAAACTTTTCCTTAAATGCTTTCATTACCAATTAATTTCTAACCAAATTCATCTTTGAAAGGTGACAAAATTGTGTTAATGTTATTAAAGAAGAGTTTCTTTGGAATATTATATTTAATGCTAGTTGACATCAGTTTTTTGAAATGACAAAGAGGATTGCCTGGGGAAATTTAGAGCTCTTTTTGTTTCCTTAGCTATTTGAAACTTTACATATGAAAAGTATGATTACTTACTTTCATTTTTTGTTGTGTGGATGCAAGTTGCCTACCTTTGGACAAAAGCTGCAACAATGAGTTTGTAATTAACATTTTTAAAGGAATATGTTTGAGGAGAAGCAAGCTGAATTGCCTAGGTTTCTGGGAGTCATCCTTGGTAGTCTGACTGAAATAATAGCGGATGAGCAGCTATATCCTTGCACAGTGGGCTCAGTATTCAGTAAGCAGACACAAAGAGAGGAGGCAGGGGAGGCGGGGGTGGGGAAGTCAAGAGTTTCCTTTTTTTTACTCTCTCAGCCACCAGCAGGTAGACAGGCCAGGTGTCTGCTGAGATATAGCCTTTCCCACTTGTGGGAACAGTACTAAGCACTTCAGCTGAGATAAGCTTGTTACATGGCTGAGCATAGGAAATTAAAAGGGAAGTGTTAGCTCTGGAGTGTGGCAGGCAATGACATCCCTGCCCTGGCTCCTCCAGAGCTGCTCAGCATGTCTGCATCAGCAAATGCACATGGAGCTACGTATGGAATGTGATGTCCACATTACTAGCAAGCAGGTGTTGCTTGTGGCTTGCAGGCACTGGAGTGTGTACAAGAGAGAATACAGTGCACTGGGTTTAAGAGTAAACTAACATCCAAAGTTAAAACTAAATGTTATTTATCATTTTAAAAAGCTGAAAATCAAGTTCTATAAGTAAGCTACTGTGCAGTATTTAAAAAAACATGATGTCTTAGTTTGCAGGAGCTATTTTTGGCACTTAACTAGGGTAGTACTAGTTAAATTTTTCTTCTTTCTAGTCTATTTGTTTAAGCATTGCTCAGAGACAATAAATAAATCTTTATTTTACAACAGAAGAAAGGTGTTACAGATGCTGCAGTGGTTTTGTTTTGCTTCTTCATCAAAATGCCTGGAAGTGGACTCCTTTCTTTATAACAGAAAACATAGTTTTATTTTATGGGTCTGCTGTGCTATGGTTCATACAGTTCTTTGCCTATCCTGAAGGTTATTCATTGAGGTTTGGGCATAAAGGTGACATAATGAAATATTTTTTTATTTTTTAGAAAATGTTTTTCTTTGAACCCCTGCAATACTGTAAAATTGAAAAAAATTATCTTCAAGAAGATACTGACTTCTGGCTGCTGTTATGCTGCTCACCATCATCCTTGTAAGAATGAATTAATTTTCTTCTCAATTTTGCTTTCTTAGGAAGAGGAGGCTGCGTTGTTACAGGAAAGGAAAAAGAGTGTATCTCTTCCCTTTTATATTTAGTGTAAGTTTTGATAACAAATCTAAAAGTTTCAATGCAAGCTCCACCTTTTCTGACTTAAGAGAATTGTTTAGGGACTTGATGTGTATGCAGTCATCTTTAAAGACAGATTTCATATTATGATATGAAATAGCAAGTGTGCAATGGAAAAGTTTCCCACAAAGTTGAATTCTGCTGAGTTCAAAGTAGGACTTTCATTTTATGACACAAAAGATACTGTAGAACATATGAATATTAGGATTGATCTAAACTAAGCAAACATCAATTTGAAAAACATTAATATGTGCTTTTTGACTGCAGATATGACTGAATGAAGTTATTTTGTAGAAGCAGTGAATAAATCTGAATGCAAGTCATGAGGATGGCAGGTTGGAGCCAAGATTTATATTTGGAAAGCTACTGCCATTTTGTTTGAAAACAACATCAAAGCTACAACAGTGCAATAGGTTTTAGTGCTTTTTAGAGAGTACCATAAGAAATCCCATTTTATTAGTAAGAATGTACTAAAATCTCTAGTTTTTGATTCACAGCATGATAGAAGTATAATTCTCCTGCACTTCTTGCTGAGACCTCTGCACTTCTTCAATAAGTGCTGCAACTTGGTGATTGCCACTAGGAGTTCCATCATTCATCCCCTTGCTCAACGTGGGCAAGTAACCAAAAATGATCTGCAGTTACTAGACAACATTAAATGTGCAGCACATAATAGATAGATCCTATATCCAATATTGTATTCAATGCTAAATCACAGAAGGTCCTGACCTATGAAATAGACCCTGCCTTAGCTTCTGGAAGCACGATTCTGAGCTGTTGGCCAGCTGCATTAATTGTGCTTTGGCTTTTGTTGCTGAAAGCAGGCCGTGTATAATTTATGTTTGATTTTGTTTGCAATGACAATGCCACCAAGCTTTCTTAAATGTTAAAGATTTTTTTTAAAAAGGAGACTGTCCTAAATTCTGTATAATTTCAACGATGACTTAGATTGAGCTGTAGATAACAGTAGAACTCTACACAAATAACAAAACTATTACTTGCCAAGAACTGTTGTTCTAAGTGCACAGTGTTACATGGAGACAAATCCTCGTCACACTGTCTCTACCAACCTTAAATTCAGAAATATTTTGGAACACAGGAGATATTCTGATGTTGGTTCCAGGCCTTTAGAAATTGTGCATATCAGCTCAAAATTACTCTTCCATTTTATGCTCTTGGTTAAGTAGTTAAATGAAAATTACGATTTTGAAGAAGTGGATTGGAGAAATGAGTGTTTTTTATTTTATGCTTTGAATATTTATAATTTATACTTTGAATATTTATAATTTATACTTTACTTTTCTCTGATTTTAGGGAGTGTAGTTATTCTGATCCATTTCATGATCTTTTTAAAATACATATATAAACCAAATATTATAACATGTTCACAGAAAAGGTTTTCAAGCATTGGAACAGGCTGACCAGGGAAGTGCTTGTTTTAAATACTGTGAAGGTATTTAAAAGATCTGATGCTTGGGGAAGTGGTTTAGTGGTGGACTTGATAATGTTAGATATATGGTTGGACTGTATGACCTCAAGGATCTTTTCCAACCTAAATGACCCTATGATTCTATGTAATAAATGCTATAGATTTATCAATACTACATATATATATATATATATATATATATGTATATGCACATATATCCTTTGGCTATCAGAAAAATCCATCCTTTCCATTCTTGGGAGAGGTTTCGGCCTCTACAGCCACAGTTTCCTTTACATAATTAGAATTCTAATGAACCTAGTTGTGACAGTTATCACACACACAGACCCACAGCTCCATGGGAGACATACAAGTGAATCATTTTATTAATGGTCAAACACATGCTGATAAACTTGAGGGAAGGGTTGGTTACATGGGGGTGGTTGCGTGGTATCCTAGCCAATAGGTTTAAAGTCTGTCTCCTGGGCACGCACAGTTGGGTATCCTTTTCTCTGGCTGTTGCATAAACTACAAATCCCAGCAAGCCCCATGGCATCCATCTTGCAAGGGATATGTAAGAATGCCCATCCCTGCATACCCATCTTTATTAATTAACGAGACAATAACCCTACAGAACAGTTTGGAACTTGAACCTTGAAACAACCTTGTTATGGATATCTATTTAATTTAGAACCTGCTTTTTTAAACCTTTTTGAAACCTTTATTGCAACTGTTCATCCTTATGAATGGTTAATTCTGAAGGATCCAAAGTCTATGATTTTTTTAACTTCTGAGGGGTTTTGTGCAACTGGGGTGCAACATATCAAAACCTCTATCAGAGAACCATTGTGTCAGTGGAGTAGAATGCATTTAGGAGACTTAATTCAATGGAAAGTGTGTGGACGAGGTAGCATGGCTGTGTGTTAGTGCATATTTAGGGTGTATAAATAAACTAAGGGGTTCCACACTCTTACTGACTCAAGCACTCATATCTCACTCATCCAGGTGGCCGCCTTTTTCATATGCTCACACAAACAATTTTGAGAACCTTATTTCTTTGTGCATTGTGACCATAAACTGAGAAATTTTAATTTTTTCTTATTATCCCTAAATTAGCAACACTTAGGCACACCCCACCTTGGTCCCTGAATTACTGCTCTGATCTGCTCTGATGAAGAAACAGCTGCAACAGAAAACTTGTAAAAACATATATCCTTTCTCCATGTTCAATTCCAGATACAAAACATATAAATCCCTCATTATTATTCCTGCATTAGAGACTAATTTCTCCCTTTTTTTTTTTTTTTTGTTTTTCAGTGCAGCAAAAATAACCTGGTAACACATTTGTAACCATTTAACTGCTTGTACTAGAAAAATAAAACTAAGCCGAACTTAAAACCCAAAACACAGAACACCTTCAAAACCTGCTGATGCAAAGACTTGCTTGAAAAAGTCTTTTGTTTATATGAGTCCACCCACAGGTTCTGCATCAGCTTTCTCTCAGGGCACTGCCTAGTCAAGTGCTTTGAGTAGCTGCGTGCTCCTGTTGTCACATGGGCTGCCAGCCTGTGGAGCTCGGCTTGGACCCCGCCATGCCAGCCTGCATGGCGCAGCACTGGGTAGCCCCAAGATATAAATACATATATATGTATATATATATATATATACACACAGAGGAAAACACAGATGCCACTTTCAACACAGAATATGTATTAAAGGTTCCAGTTTATTCTTGGCTCAGACTATATGCTCTAGTTTTTGTTCAGATGCGTGAGTTATTTTTCATGCCTGGAGGAATATTTTAGGAATCAATCTTCCTAATTTTAGATCATTGCTTTTAATCAGGATTTTGTGTCTAAATAATATATGACTTTGGTCTTAGATGAGCATTTGTGAAGGTGATCATTATATACTAAGATTAGTGAATTCCTTGGGTGCAGTGACTTGTTTGTAATTCACATTTATCTTGGAAAGAGGGACTAAAGGAAGGGTCATGACACAGGTCAAAAGGACTCCAAAGACAAGATTATTCTAACAATTTTACTTTTCTGTGCTGTATGCCAGGGACACGGACAGGGGCTGTCCCTCCACACCCTTTCTGAGATAGAAAGGACTTTAGGGTCATCCTACCCTTCTTTAGGGTACATAAAATACAACTTTGTTTTTCAGTTGCACGCATTGATTTTTTTAATAATTGTTCTTGTTGCTCTGCTGCACTGCTGTTCTTGAACTAAAGGTCAGCTAGTTACTTATGGAAACCACATAACCACAGGTGTTTAGGGGAATGGATAGTGAAGATGAAGTGAGTGATCCTGAGTTGCTAAATAGGCAAACAAGAAGATGAAATACCACCTTTTAATGATTACAAGATTATGTTAAACTGTCATTAGAAATTGATTTTATTTTCCTATTGGCCAGCAGACATGAGGTGTTTTGTTAAATAAATTAATTTTTCTTCCATAATTTATCCACTTCACCAAAAAGGCAGAATCTGTCCTCTGCTAGTTTTGAAGTCCTCTCCTCTAGTTTCTTTCCTTCTTATTTGAAATTTTCTTATATCCAGGCTCTTTTTTTCCAGAAATATAGCACAAATACCTTTTCTCATTCTCTTCTCCCTCCTCTCTACTATTGAACCTGGTGGCAGAAAGCCCAGAACAGATGCCTTTATTGCTTTTTAGTCTGCTTAAACTTTAGTTCAGTCTATATTCTTTGTTCCTGTATTGCACTTGTGACATCTAAAGAGACAGAATATAATTTGTAGATAAGTTTTAAGCAAGTCTCTCTTTTTAAACAAGGCTTTTTCTTCCTTGAGTCAAATGAAAATCAACTTTCCAAAAGATACCAGGCTTGACTGTGATGGTACTAGGTACATTTAGAAAGAACTTGATATAATTTCTTTGGTATATAGTCCTTTAAATATATTCGTATTGTAAGTGAGAGAAAGGGTGTTGCCTAATACTTCTGATTTGGTTTAAATCCCCAAGTTATTAAAGGCAAAACATTATTGTAGGTAATTGCAACCCTTCTGCATTGGCAGAGGACTGTGAAAGGGGTTTCTCTGCAACTGAGAATGGAGGCCAGGCATGCCGACCTCTAGGAGGAGACTTCATAGAAGATAGGGAGAAGTGAAATTTTTCTGTGAAGTCAAAGGTGTGAGTGGAAAAAGGAAGTCCTGGAGGCTGCAGTCTGGTTGAAGTTTTGCTGACTTTGCTCTCAGATCTCTCTGACCATCTTTGACACAAGAACATCAAGCTTGCATTAGGATATGCAAATACAGAATATTAAAAGGTTTTTTCTGTTGAGGGAATGTACCTTCACAGTCATGTTTGTAGGGTTTTTTAGCATACTGTGTATCTTTTGCGCAATTATTTAGCAACATTTGATGCAAAGAGAACATCAGCATTATATATTATAAGACTGACAGAAAAAAGGTTTCCATGGGCTATTTTCTCATTTCACCTTGAAGCATGCAAACTAACATGACTTATATGTGTTCTGTACAAAAAATGTCATTAGTAGTCTCAGCAGGTTTTAACACATAAGAGAAGTTAGGTAAAAATAACTTGAACAATAATGGATAACCCTGGCTATTATTTATTCTAGAAGTACTTTCCCTCATATTACCTTTTTTTGATGTGAGTGTAATTATTGCTTGATTTGCTTATTTCTGCGCTTATTTTTTGACTTCTGACAAAGTGGCACAAGCTGTTCTCTCCCCAAGCAGCCGGCTGGTTTGGGCTGGTTGGATGAAACTTTCTGCTTAAAGTGTTTACTTTTATTGATTCCCTGTGTCATCTTTGTTAACTGGTTCATTTTAGAGGGTGAGCACCTATAAGGTGATCAGTTTGCCCAGGAATTCCCTGCTGGCATTCACCAAGTGCAGGCACTGATCCTCAAGTGATGGGTTTTCAGGGAATGGAGGAGGGAGCAGTTCCAGCCAGCCCTGAGAGTGCAGAGGGGAGGAAAGCGTGTAATGCTGTTCTCCAAGTCTGAAAATGTTTTCTATATCTGAAAGGAATTTTTTTGTCCTTCTAATGTGAACTTGTGTGACCTAACTCCCTCCACAGATCAGGTTTATACGTATTTACTGTAGCAGAATATACAATGCTCATATCAGTGTCTGAATCAACAATTACTCCAATGATATTTTGGTATAGTTGTACAATAGAATTTAAGTGCTACAAAGTTACTTCAGACTTTATAATTACATATTCTAGGGGAGAAAAAACCAAAAAAAGGATATTTAAATGCTTTTTGGAAGTGCGAGGCACCTATATAATGAACCAACCTGTACACACAGTATTACATGTATTTATATTAGTGAAAAAAACCTCAACCCACGGAAATGAGTCTTTTGGACACATTTCTTCCTTTAACTTCATAGCAGTTGCAATATGTGTTCTGAATTCTGCTTCGATTAAAACCTGAGCAAATTTTTTATATCCTTCTCAAAATAAGTGTCTGTTATTGCTTGTTTCATTCCACTGTTGCTTTTTGTCTTCGTTTTTATACTTAGCAAAGAACAAATAATTGTATTTGAATATTATGAACTAATCAGCATGACTTCAAGTCAAGAGGTTTTGTTTGCTCTGTTACATTATAACACCTTTAGAAAATTTACGACTTTGGTTTGCAGTAATGATTTTTTAAAGAATATAGTTTGCTCCTCAAAAACACAGTTACAGTTCTTAGTGAAGGCTCTGAGAGTTGTATCTGTGAAGTCTCTTTTATCCTGAGTGATATTTTTATTTAATGTCTATGTGAGTGCAGTATACTGCAAATATCAGTTACAAAAGAAACGTCTCTAAAAAGGTTGGTCTCCCATCATGATAGCTGTGGTCTGTGCATCTCTGCATAGTGGGTTGGGAGGGATGGCAGACCAGGAATTTCAAAAGTGCAGTAAGCAAAATATGATTATAAGGCCTGACACTTGCAGACAGTGCCTTGCCATTCAGCCACACATGTGCTGCACAAAGCAGGACGAGAGACCAAATTTGCATCTTCCTTTTATTCAAGAGAAAAGAGTTGATCTGAAATATGGAATATAAAATTATCTGACAGTGTTAGGAACGAAGATTTGGGAGATATTTGAGACTAATCAACCACTGGGAGTCGTATAATGGCTGTATTGTACAACATTTTGAAGATGGGTTTGTTCTAGTCAAAGACTGTCATAAAACAATAGCAAACTGTGCCTTTTGTCAGGCTTATGCTATTCAGATTTCACAGCTTTACAGTTTTCTATTCCTGTTTGCCACAGAAGGCAGTTTAAAGTTTCTGTTGCCTTCATAAACAGATGATAAATTACAGACACAATACAGTCCTTTTCTCTCTTGAAAGTTCTGCATAAAATCACATTAACTTGGGAATTTTGTATGTTTAAATATTTGCTCATATACTAAGTGGTACCAAACTGCAGATTTTCATGATTAGTAAGTAATAGTAATTTTGTGGTCATTGGCATAAATGAATTTTAGGTGGGCTAGCAATCTCTTTTCTTGATTTAATAAGCAATGTCAGAGAAAAAAAAAGGTTGGAAAGCTCTTACTAGATTGACTGTGTTTTTATCTTAATGCAGATTTTCCCCTTTATGCTCCTTATACTTCAAACTGGGAACAGGGTAGCTCTGAAACCTGTGGAACTGACCTAGTGCTGGAAGCTGCATTCACTGTTCAAGCCACTTGCCTACATCTGCCCCAGCAGGTAACAAACCAAGAGACATCTTGGATTTGGACAGACTGAAATACTCCTTGGCTGTGATATGCTTTTTCAGTTGAAGGGATGCCTGACTACTAGATGCATAAAGCCAAGTGGAATATCACTAGCAATGTTAAACTGATTTTTCTTCATGCTCCATTGTTTGACCAACTTTCTTTTTGGATGTTCCTTCCTGGCTACCCAAAGCTGATATGAGTTTTGCCTGCATGTATAAGGGATATGCTCCAGTCATGCATCTAATAGCATTCTTCATTTTTAGTTCTGATCAGTCTTTCCATGCGTTGGATCTTGTTTATTGACGATCTGTCCAATCTTTTTTTCCTTAAGGCAAGATGATAGAAAACCAAGAAAAGTGGAGAACTGGGGTGTGTGCAGTCTTTCTTCTAAACCCTGAAGGTTGTCTGATGCTTCAAAAGGTGAAGTTGGGGTAGTTATTTTAATGGTAATGCTATGAAAATCACAAATATATTAGGAACATCATAAAGAGGGGGTTATGCAGGTGTTACACTCTGGATATTAAGCCATAAGCTGCTCAGAGCGGTTATGTTTATTTAAGAGTTTTAAAGAGGCTTTGATTTGTTATTACCTTGAGTTCATGTCCAGAGAAAACTCTGCAATGCTTTCTCTAAGAGAATTACTTTTAATTTAGAGAGAAAAAATAAACATTAATAAAAAAATAGACAACAGAGACAATATCACATTCCCTGATCTCCATAGGGTTCTCACAGTATTATCCACCAACAGTATCATCAAATAAACAGTTTGCAACTGGTTTAGCATGAAACACAGGTAATTCTGGTAATTTTGTTATGAGGTCATTCATGTCAAAATCAAAATCAAACTCAGGAAAAGAAAAGTAGCTGTACTCGTATTCCTCAGGTCTTGGCACAGGAAAGCTGTCTGAAGTCAAAAAGACATTCAATAAAAGGCTGAAAAGAAGAATCCAGCAAGAAAACATTTTTTATATTACTGTGTTCCCTTTGTACCTAAAACAAAAGAGATAAACCAGTGGTGTTTACATAAGCCTTTCCAGGAATGCAACCAAAGCTCCTGGGAAACCTGCCAAGCTCCTGGGAAGCCTGTCAGGGTTCCCTGGTATAAACCAGATAGAAACACCAAAATTTGTTGTGGTTTGACCTTGGCAAAATGCCAGGTATTCACCACAGCAATGCAGCTTCTCCTCTCCTAAGGGAAAGGAAGGAAAAAAAGATGAAACTTAAAACAGAAAGGGTTATGTATTTACACAGAAAAGGGGAAAATTAAAAGCAAAATGCTATATAACACATATACACAAAAGCAAAAGATAACAACAACTCTCCACTCCCCACCAAACTGCAGATTCCACCTTTCTGGCCACTCCAATAAGGCTCACTTCCCAAGAGATACCCAAACAGAGGAAGAGAGGAGCTAACAATAAAATGTTTACTTCCCCAAGATATAGTAGTGGTGAGGCAGCGGAGAGGCCCAGCTACTCCCAGAATGCTGGCCATGAAGAGAAGAGAAAGAAATACCTCCCACATGGCTTTTTATACCCCAGTTCGTGTCATATGGTATGAAATATTTCTTTGGTTGCTTAAGTCAGGTGACAACCTGTCCCTACTAATTTTTGTAGCACCTCCAGGCCCTTATAAAACTATGGCCTACTAAAACTAAGGCCTAAATGTGGTAGTTTTGGCTTTAGTTTCAGCTAGGCCTTATCTAGGCCCAATTCAGCAGGCCCAAAGGATGTGACATAGATCAGAAGGGACAAGCAACACTTGACTTAAGCAACCAAAGAGGTATTTCATATCATCTGACATCACCAAGAAGTGTCAAGATGTATAATAAGAGAGGGAGGTGGGGCTTCTGTCTCTTTTGGTCTTTGTCTCAGACCTGTGGGGATGCACTGCCCTGCTTCTACCAAGGTTAGGCCTTGCCACCATCTGCACTGTGTTATCTAGGGAGGTGAACATTTTCTTGTTAATTTTTCTCCTCTCTTGCTGGAAGTTTTCTCTGGAAGAGTTGTTGGGAGATTTTGTGGGGTCTTGGTGGTTGGAATGTGTATTATTTGGTTGGGTGACTCGGTAGCTATTGTTGGTTTTCTTTTCTCACATTTGTATATATAGGTATTATATTCTGGTTTTAATTGTCTATCTTTTGTATAATATAAGAAGCTTGCTACTTTGAGTTTTGTTTTGTGGTTTTTTTTTCTCTCCCTCCTTTTCCCTTGGCTGGGGGGGAAGGGACACCCTTTCTCTCTGTGTTGGGCAACTGGCATTTTGCCAGCTCAACCTAACCCACTAAATTACCACATACTAATATTTCTTTGAGCAACTCTACCTCTCTGCCTTGGCCTGTTATTAATCCTCATGAGCATCCTGAGGTTTTTTCAGTTTTCAGCTGTCTTCCTGCAAAAGGTGATTTGCATCAGCTGTGGGGGTCAGAGCTAATTTAGGACTGGACCAGGTTTCTGAATTGAAGCAGTGTCTTCACTTTTTTCATGTTTGCTGTCTGCAATGTCTTCATTGTGATCACTTCAAAACTGCGCAGCTGTCACTTACCTAACAGTAGACATTAGATTTTCTGAGCAAGAGATGCTCTGCAGAAGTCCTCTTCCTGCCAACAGAGCATTTAAAACTAATAAAAGTGATATTTTATTACTGTCTCAGTAATAAAAATTAAGTTGCTTGTTAGCTATTAAAATTGTATACTACAAAATTTGTATGTGCCCATATATTTGGGTTATTATCGAAAGGCAGGGACTCATCTATGTGCAATCCCTCCTGGTACCAGAGTTTGGTTCTGCTCTACTAACTTCACCAGTAGACTTTCCAATACCTACAGCTGGGCCCAAAAGAGAAAGAAGAAAGCCCACTGGTAACCTGCTCTCTATAATAACTGCCAGCCCCACATGCTATGCTCAAATGAAGGCTGTAGGATTTGGCCCTTGTGCTCTGAGAAAATGCTTGTCTTGAACAGCTGTGGTCAGGGAGGCAGATGGTCACTGACACTGTGGCATCAAGCTGTGCTGAGACACCTTCAGACAATAGTGCTCCTAATTATCTCCTCTGAAGACCTGATGGGGTCTTCAGTGAAAGGTTTCTGGGGGCAGAGGAAAGGATGATACCATATAGCCATGTGCTACAAGCACAGACCAGGGAGTTCAACATTGTGTTTAGTCCTGATGTGACAATACAATACCCTTCAAAGAGACAGGCTGGTAAGGCCCTTACCTATCATGTTCAAGCTACATCAGGCAAAACAAAGTGAGGTTTCATGGAAATACAGAGAAATGGAAAGGGACTGAAGCAAAAATCATGCCCAGTTCTGCTGAGGGACTGAGAATAAACCTTCAAACTCTACAGTGGGTTGCCATACAGAAGAGTGCCTTCTGAGGAGCATGAGTGAAGGCTCAATGCTGTTAAAATCCAAGCGGTTTTGCCACTCATAATAGGATCTCAGAGTTCATTCTAGTTTTCTCCACAACAGAGAAAACTTGTGTTCCTTCTTTCTACAGAGGAAATACAATAAAAATGAACTCACAGATCAAATGACTTTCATACCACAGTGGTTATGAAATAGAACAGAGGGGATTAAAAATCAGCAGCATTAACTCCACGTAACTTTATTGAGCTCTGTTAATTCTAAAAACAGTGAAGAGCTCAGCATTGCTCCTTCCTGGAGTAGACAGCATAACATTCTAATTGAAGGCAGGTGGGAGTTGCATTGGTAAGAGGGTTCTTGAAATGTGAACTTGCTTCAGGAGCGTGAAACTTGCAGCAGACACTGGGTCTGTAATCATGTCTGTGAGCTTTGAAGATCTACTAAGTTCAAGTTAATGTTAGCTTTCTAATGCTTTTGCGAGACTACTGAGTCTGGGAGGGAAAGCCCCTTGAAAGAGGGCTTTAAATGGGACTGTACAACTTCTCTGGTAATGGCTTTGTGTATGCAGTTACTTTGGAATAGGAGGGTGGTTTTTACAGCTCAGGGTTGTATCAGGAAGAATTGCAGAATGTGTATTATAGCTGGTTAGAAAATGTAAATTTTATATGTTATCTGATAATGTTATAACTCTTGTACTCCACATCTGTGACTTACAATACAGGCTCATGTGAAATCTTTCTAAAGACCTGTTACAAAAGCCTCTGCTCTGTGTTGGCCAGAGACAGCTGTAAGCAAACCTGAAAAAGTAACAAACATGACAGGACACCCCACATAAAGATAAATGCTTGGGGCAGAGTGGCTGGATAACTGTTTGGTGGAAAAGGACCTGCGGGTGCTGGTTGACAGCTGATTGAATGTGAGCCAGCAGTGTGCCCAGGCGGAAAGACAGCCAATGGTGTCCTGGCTTGTATCAGAAATAGTGTGGCCAGCAGGAGTAGGAAAGTGATTTTCCCTCTACTTGGCACCAATGAGGCCACACCTCAAGTACTGTGTCCAGTTTTGGGCCCCTCACTGCAAGAAAGACATTGAGGTGCTGGAGAGAGTCCATAGAAGGACAATGAAGCTGCTGAAGGGTCTGGAGTACAAGTCATATGAGGAGCTGCTGAGAGAGCCAGGGTTGTTTAATCTGGAGAAAATGGGGCTCAGGGGAGACCTTATTGCTCTTTACAACTACCTGAAAGGAGGTTGTAGGAGGTTGGATGTCAGTCTCTTCTCGCAAGTAACAAATGATAGGATGAGAAGAAATGGCCTCAAGTTGTTGCACCAGGGAGATTTAAGCTAGGTATTATGAAAAATTTCTTTGTGGAAATGGTTATCAGGCATTGGAACAGGCTGCCCAGGCAAGTGATGGAGTTACCATCCCTAGAAGTGTTAAAAAATGTGTGGATATGGCAGTTGAGGACATGGTAGTAGTGCTAGGTTGATGGTTGGACTTGATCTTAGAGGCCTTTTCCAACCTTAATGATTCTCTGATTCAATATCTTATTTCAGGTGGACATATAGAGATAAAAACTGAGACCACTCAAGAGAGGAAGTAAAACTGACACTCAGGTTTTTTTTCTAGTGAAAATCCACCTCTATGTACATGGTTATGATACAGTCCATATGTAACCCTCAGCTCCATGTGTGATGTGTCTCTTGGCAGTGAGGCTGCAGGTATGCTATGGCCGAGGGTGGTACAGCAGTGTTTTCATCTTATGCTCCATCAAGCTTGAGCAAGTGCTCCAGAGTTTTCCCACAAAGCTCTGTAAAACAATGGCTTCAATGGCATTTTTGATTAGCACTTAGAGGGAAGGAAAGAAGGACTGGAAAATATTTGGAGGGACTGATGGTAAAGCAAGCAGTACAGGTTCTGCTGATGGAGGACTAAAAGCTAGAGGATAGCAACAGGTCCTCGAGTTGGTTCTTGATGTTATCTTTTAGGGTTTGCTGAGGTGCCAGTTGTACAGGTATGCTCCCTTGTCTGGGAGTGGTTAAAAGACTTTATGCTCTTTACCATCAAAATCTTACTAAACCTATATAAAACTAGTATTCTGTGTTACTTGCAAAAAAAAAAAAAGCGCCTTAGTGACGGGAGTAGGAAAGGTGTGGAAATGATGTACCAAACAAATGGCAGGAATGTAAGTACCACTGGGATTCTAGCTTCTGCTAAATTTGGTGGTGGAATGTCTGGTTGCATGTGTATGTTTGAATTGTGACTTCTGAAAGAGCATGTTTATATATCCTGATTTCTCAAAGGAAGGTTCATAACATTTGTTGGGGTCCTGCAGGTGTCAGGTTAATCTTTGCGCATCCTTAAATTCTTTTATGAATTGCTGCAAAGTTTTGGCTCAAAGACCCCTGTGTTCAGAGTGCTGCTATGCGAAGACAATTATTCAAAAAGTCTTTATTGTAGGCAAGGAGTTCATATCAGAAAATTATGCATTTAGGAAAATAACAGAAAACCTAAATCTATGCAGCACAGCAGTTTTGAAGTAAGCACACAGTCTTGGCACCTACAGCGGCTACATAAGAATTAATTCAAGACTTGTTAATATTTCACTAAACTATAGTAAAACAATATTAAAGCATTAAAATATAATGCTAGCAATTAAGTTGCCTTGCAATGGGAAACAAACCACAAGAAGGTATCTCATAAAAAACCCCCCAAACTTCAGGGTAGACTTGCAAATTGCTTTACATGTGATGCATTGTGTGTAGGAAAAGCTGCTAGATAGGATAAGGGAAGCAATTTGCAGGGCCTATTTTACAGCCATATATATTTAAACTATGTATTGTAACCTGGGGTAGACCCACAACTGCTTGTTTGTATGTATTCACACTGGTTATGACAGTTGCGTTCAGAGGCCTCCTGAAGGCAGAATTACACACTCATTTTCAGAGCTGTTGGCTTCGTGAGCATGCATGGCTGGTCAGCAGCTGAAGATGAAGATACTTTCAGTGGGATGCTGATATTCAACTACTGAGTAGTAACTGAACCCCACGGCGTTACTCCTGTCAATGACTGTTCCCTGTGTGAAGACTTGGGCAGGCAAGGCTGAACAGTTTGTCCTCTGTCCTTTATGAGACACCAGCTGTAGCATAAACCAAGCTTCATCCTAAGTGTAGGCATCTCTTCAGGCTACTGTGGTGGGCATGTGTCACGTTTAGAACAAAATACCTTAAGCTGCTGTGGTCTCCTCCTCTCCACAAGCAGAGAAAGTGAAGAAAATACAGGGATTCTAGCTTACTTTTGCTGTATTGGTGATTCACTGAGATTTGTGAACAAACATCAAGCAAAAGCTGATAAAATTGCTCTGTGGCACTCACTTTGTTCTGAAATTAAAATCTCCAATTTAAAAACTAAGGGGTTAGATTTAGGCTACTAGGTTGGAAAAAATTTTGTCCTTGGCTTATAAGAGAAAAGCCTTTGCTGTATATAGTTACTAAATATGAGATCACATCCCTGGGATCTCCAGGGGATTCAAAGTCTGATTTTTTTGCCCTGTTGACCCATATGGAATATCAATTCCTGTCACTGGGTCTTTTTTCCCTAGTAGTGATGGGGAGAGACTAACGAAATGTTAAACATTTCATAGTGTTTTGGGCAGCCTAGGGTTTTTTGATTTTTGTGGGGTTTTTGTTGTTGTTTTTTTGGGGTTTTTTGGGGGGAGGGGGAGGGGAGGGGTGGTTTTGTTGTTGTTGTTGTTATATGTTGAGCCAGTTCAAAACCATCAAGTGCTACTGCCTGTTGTATCTAGTGACATGTGTGAGAGCCATACACAAACAACTGAAATGCATGGAGAAATCTACAGCTGAGGCCTACTGGTTTTGTTTCATTCACATATATGGAATTGCCTGTGCTATGCATAGGTTTGGAAGGATTTATCTTGTCTATGTCACCAAATATGATGTTTGTTTCTCAGTAGGATTTTTGAAAATGCAGCTTTAACTTTGGAATAAGACAGCTACAGGTTGTGGTGATGTTTGGAGGAATTGTGTGCTTAGCTTGGTCTCCAAATTCCTTCTATGTTCCTTTGAAAAGGCAAACATCTAGAGGGACTTACATATACACAATATACACTTAATTCCATTTATAAAAAAACAAAGCGAAGCAAGCCAAAAAAACCCAGAAAGACTCCAACAAAATCAAACCACCAGGAAATACAAGTAAAAAGCAACTGTCTTTTTGGCTTTGCAATTCCACAAAGCAATTTAGAATAGCAACCTTTTAAACAGCGCTTTTCTCAGTAGGTCCTGAAATACTGTATGTAAAGAAATCAGTGTCATCAACTTTTATTTTTAGGTAGAGAACCTGAGGCAGTGCAAAATCTTCTGACAGGTACCATGCATATCTGGCTGTGGGGGCAAGAGATAAGGTGACTGTAGCTGTAGGTCGTTTGGCTGTCAGAAGAGAACTAGCCTGTACATCAGCCCCTACAAACAAGAATGCTTGTTGTCAGTGAGTTACTTCCATTTATATTAGCAGTCCCTACCAAACAAAATGAAACCAAAAATTAAGTCCAAGCCCTCAATATAGAGAAGTTATGGAATCACTTAACTGTGATACGCTTCTGTTTTTACTGGGGAATGGCTACACTGAAATCCTCTAGGTTACACATGTGTATGAAATTAGATCAATGCAGTGGTGTGAAAGTACTTAAAGTAAATAATTTTGATGGGGTGAAAAACTTAATGTACCTTAGGTTTTGGCAATGAGTTTCTTTGAAATGGTGGAAGCCTTTATATTATTATAGCTCTTGTAACATGGTTTTCATCAGTGTTTCAGAGTAAAAGTGTTCTGCAAAGGGCTTACGCAGAAAACTAATATTGATTAAAATCAAAGTCTCTCTTTTGAAGTAGATTTAAGGCATGCCAAATATGATGAGAGGATGTTACTATGTGATTGATACACATTTTTTGATGGCTGACATCAGCCTTTGCACATAAATGCTTTATATGACTCTCAGCCATGTTTTAGATAACTTATTAATTTATTGTTGTTTTCATTTTGTAATAATGGAGATAAAGTTGTATTTGATTTAATATGTAAACAACATGAGTAGATAGGTCTATTGTTTAGATACATGGAGGTATTTTTAATTTCCCTTCTTACATCTTCTGAGGTAATACTATTCATATGTATGTACATTTAAAGCCCTGTCTCAGTTTGAGGGGAAAACCAAAATGTTTACCCACAAGTGGAGGAAGGGGTTTCCTCCACAATAATCACGCCACTCTTTATCAAATTTAAGAAAAGGAACTTTAATCAGAAAATGGATACAAGAAGGATAACTGTTCTTAACTGATATATATATATATATATATATGTAGGTAGGTATAGATATAACTGTAAACAGACCAGAGCAAACTGCTTCCCCATCACCACAAGAAAAAAAACAACAACAACCAAAACCAGCAGGTTTCCTCCTGGAGCGAAAGTTGTACTTATGAACAGTGTCTGTATCACAGCCTGACTGGCTGCAGGGTGAGCTTCCAGTCCCCCTCCAGTGAGACAGACGAACGGCGAGCACCCAGATGAATTGTGTCTCTCCCTCTGTGTCTCATGTCCCAAACGAAGAAGGAAAAACTGGAAGCGGAGAACCGCCGTGTGTCCTGGAAAGTAGCTGTAACTTCTCTCTCCCAGGTTGCTGCCCCAGCCGGGGTGGGCAGGCCGCGACGCTGCAAGTGGTGGTGAGACTGGAGCAGAGACCGGGACCCCAAATGCAAAAACCTGGAGAACAACTGTGGCAAGGAGAAAAGAACCAGCTTACACTGGAAGCAGCAGCAGCAGCAGCAGAAAAGACAGCTTCCCTCCTCAGCAGCACACACCCCCTGCTCCTGTGTTCAGCCGAGCCAAAAATGGAAATGTCCCCCAAAAACAAAAGAGACAGCCTGCCCTCCACCCAACCGATCAAGAACAAGACGGTAGCAGTTAACTACTTCCTTTGTTAACTAATGGCATGGGCAGTTAGTGGCAGGGGAGAGAATTTACATAATAATTCCAAACTACAACAAGCCAGTGTAGGTTGTGTTTAAAACTGCTAGATAAACAAATGGGGATTGCCACATTTAATTCTATACAAGATGTCCTTCAAATGTAATTAAATCTGATCTTTCTTCAGGTCGAATGAATAATTCATGGACTTTAGGCATAATCAGGTTATGAGCTTTCTGAAATTCTCAGATGGTGCACAGATGATGTGCAAGGGTTAATCTTTAGATTAAAAGAAGCAAAGTTGTATCTCCAACGTGAAAATCCAGGTTGCCTAGGGCACCGTATTAAAGAGGCAGAAAGTTCAGAAACCTCTTTACACAAACACAACCTAGAATTTCTCTAATCCTAGAGATGTATAGATTTTGTCTGAATAACTCATTATTTTCTATTGAAAAACATGACATACACAGGGAGGAAGGGAGGGGGCTGGGGAGAGCTGAAGAGGTAAGGCAGAATGATGGGGGAATTGGAAGTGAAAAATAGAAATGGCAAACACCCAAGAAGGCAGAAGAAGAAAGATAAGATGATGAGGGTGGGTGGAGGAGCAACAGATGCCTGGCAGTTTTAAAGAAACCTGATGTAGATAAAGAGGAATTAAACTGATCAGCTGGTTGTATGCCTGTAGCAAACAATGAGCATTAAAGGGCTGTCAGTGTTTTCTTTTTTTACTTCTTGTGTACTACCAAGTAATAATACAATTTTTTCCAGGATGTATTATCTTTGGGATACTTACTTGAAATATCAACATGCTTAGTGTCTTAAGGTGGGAAAATAGGCTTTACAATAGTAAATCTCAGCATATAGTTCTGACAGCTGTTGCCTGGTGTTACAAAAATCCCACTTACCTTTTGTGTGCCACACTAATCTGCAGTTGTTCAGGAGCTGTGCCATGAGAAACACCAGTACAGGCCTGTCTGGAATCTCCAGCTGTGCATGGAGACCTTAGCTTGAAATTTTTCTGGCCTTGTTTGTCTGTATGTTTGTAGGAACATATGGATGTTAATCCCTGGAGGGCGGTGATGCTCAGGCTTCTCCCTAAACTGGCTTTAAGGGTTCCCTTTTTTCTGTGCAGATGTTATGAGTGCCAGTGTGACATCCTGTCTTCCTGTGTCATCCAACAGGCTAGGAGCCCAGAGATTGCAGCTGAGAGTGCTTTTAACCATCCAGTCACTGATGTAGTTTTATATAAATAATTTATTTTTGCTGACTTCATTGATATGTTGAGCGTGTCCACAGCCATCTTCTGTTTCAAACATAAACATATCTTTAGGATTATCATTATTTCTGCCTGCAGACTCTTGCTAACTGTAGCTGACAGCACTCAGCAATGGCTGCTCATCAGAGTGCTGCTCACAGTGTTCAGAGCTGTATTTGCACTTGACATATTTGCCAGAGTCAGCTGAGCTCGTCAGCGAGGAGCGTTGGCACCCAGCATCTTCCTTAATTATCACACAATGCACCTGTGCTGATTCAGTCCATCTTTATGACAACTTCTTACTGAAAACTGGTGTCTTAAGCCCCCTCTCTGACTGGATAATTTCCTGGGTGTATGGTTGGATAAAAAAGGGTTGAGAAAGGACAAATGCCTGCTTTGTAGTTTGGCAACTTAATTATTCAAACAAGCTTTTTAATGTCTTAAGTTTCTTAAACTACTTTTAGGTCACCTAAAAATTCTTGTTTTCTATCAATGCAATGAGTTGTTTTTATAATGAGACCAGATTTTTGAGTATGTATTGCTATTTGGATTGAAGCTCACTGGTTTCACCCTGACCAATTAAAGCTGTTTGAATGTTCAGTGTAATGCTGGTATCTGGAGGAAAGGGAAGTGTTAGGGTTTTTTGGTGGTTTATTTTTTTTTGCATGCTGGAGGGCTGTTTCCTGTTAGAAAAATAAAAAATGCTGCTGCATCCATTAGACACATGGCAGAAGGCTCTCTTTGAGATGTCATTCACAATAGTATTGTAGTTGCTTCTTTCTGACCCAATACAATTGTATCTACTAAAACAGTCCCTGGATTCTTTATTTTGTATATTGTAGATTTATAGATATGTGGGCGTGTTTGTTGTTTGTGTCTTTTAGTTCACAAAAGCCATGATGCCACTGTTGAAGTACAACACAGTCTTTTTCTGAAATGATGGGCCTAAAGGCTGACCCTGAGCATGGAAAGCCTGAGTGTTGAAAAATCAGGCTGAATACAGCCTGTAAGACTTGTTTGGTTGACTTTTCTTGATGACCACAAGAACCACATCTCATGCACTGTCTATCCAGATTCATCTTGCCCTGTTTAGCACTGAAGTGTGATAAATACCTTGTCTCGTGATGTTATCTTTCTCTTATGGTAGTGCTAACTGCAGCCTGCCCAAAACTCGTTTGATCACTGATGGCATTGTCAGAGGAGGTTTGTGCACAGCATCTCATCCCAGGGGAGTGCTTCCAGTGTACCTGCTCACCTTGACAGGGAGTGGCTGTGGTTGCACTCACAGTATGTGGTGGAGGGCTGACAGACTGCAGGATTGCTCAGACCAGCTGCCCATTGGGGTGTTGTGGGTGTTCCAGAGCTTCTCTATACTCTAACTTCCTGCACAGGAAATGTCTGTCCTTCTCCACAATCTACTTTAATTAGACATGAAAATGACAGTAGGGGTTGAATTAAAAACAAACAAACAAACAAACAAAACCCCAAACCAGAGATATTATGAAAGGAGAAACAGGCATTAAACTGCTCTCTTATGTTTTCAAATATTGGCATTTTATAATAGACCAGTGTTAAAACTGAGACTTTTCTTCATAAGGGAGATGCAGGATAATTCAATAAATTGCCCAGTGTTGCTAAGCCAGGTGGGTGTCAGTCAGAGGTGTGAAAGTCAATGCATTGACTTATCTATTAGAGCAATGCTAGTGTATAATTTGGATCAATTTCCTTTTCCACATCTATTTGTGCCAGGACCTTCCTGATCACTTCTCTAGAGTCTGGTGTGGTCCTTTGCAACAGCTGAGAGGGACTCTAGGTCCTGGGAGCTACCCCATTACCTAAAGGGAATGTGCAGTCCTTACACTGCAGTCCCTCACCCTGTGTTCCCTGAGGCGCCTGAAAAGACCTACACGTAGACCACAGGCGAGGAACAAGAGAGAGAGTTTATTGTTCGAGGGTAATGGTTTATAAAGGTTTTGGAGGGATCCAAATACCACCAGTAGTGAGCAAAGGGGGATTTGGCCTTTTGCCAGTAGGAATCAAGGATTAACAGCCCATAGAAAGCGGTAAATAAGAACCAATGAGAAAACTTCTTGAAACTTCCTTCCAGAACCCTACATAAATTCCTAAGGAGTGAGATAACAGTTATCTCAGGGGATTTTGGGAAGGAGAAGGGCGACTTTGCAAAAAAGAACAAAGGAATTCATTTTGTGCATTTATACAACAGTAAAACCCTCCGTTTTTAAGGCATTAAGGTTAGCTTCTTCATCTTCTTCACAAATCCACTTCTGACAGGACCTTTTCCATTCCAGATACTGCAAATCGATTGCTACAGTCCTTCCAACCTTATTCATCATTAATGATTCTTTTCCTGACCAAGTGGAAATTTTGTGTTTTAATGGCCTGGTGCCTAGTACTGTCACAGCTATTCCATGACTAACTTGATTACATGGCTGTAATGAATAAGGCATAGAAGGTGTTAGCCTGTTGAGTATCTCATCTTGCATCTGTGCTGCTCCTGCTTTCTACAGTGTAAGTGAAATCATAAGGAAAGCTGGAGATCAAAATTTTATTTCCCATTACATGCATGCTGAATAATATTAGCCTAATATCTTGCATAAACAGGAGAAAGTACCTCAAATTAACATGTCATGTAATCGGTTCATATAGACACGTGCATAATACACAGATAATACAGAAATAAAATGAATAATGTTTCAACCTATCAAAACATCCTCTGTCAAAAAAACCCCTCTGATTGCAAAAGTTATGGGTCAGCAGTTCTGCCAGAAACGTCTCACAAACAGAACTTCCTGCTGGAGCCTGCCTGCTACCAGAGAGTTTCTCACAAAACATCTGGCCAGCACCAAAATTTTCTGCAGTTGTGAGGTCTTCAAAATGTCTAGATAAGCTACATGCCAAAAATCATGTGCAAGCTTTTTTGGACGCTATAAAATCTCAAAAACGCACCATGGAAGTTAGGTAGAATATGTGGAGAAAGGGCAGAGAGAACCAGTTACCACAGCTAAGAATCTCTCCTCCTACCTCTCCCATTCACCTCACATTCTCATCTTCTTTCTCTGCCAAACAGGCTGCCTGGCATCAGAAACTGGGGCTCTGATGGCCTAAAGATAACTGAGATCTGCCATGCTACAGGCATGAGTTCTTTCTCTGCTAAATCAAGACCTGGCCTGGCTCAGCTTGGGGTAGCCTAAGACACAGCTTCACCTGAGTGACAGATCCTCATGGCCTGTCTGCACTTCAGAGAATGGCAGCCAGCCGTGTTGCACATGTGAGTGGTGAGGGGCGAGGCATCACATCTGCAAAAAAAAAAAAAGGATAAAAACTGCTTTCTCTCCAACATTAATTCAGCAACAAAATAGCTTTTTGGTGGTAAATTTTATTTTGCTTCTAAAAGTAATCTTAGCATTTTTCTTACTTTTTCTTATTTTCTCTCTCTCTGCATCTCTTAGCAATTAATTAGTAGTAATAAATCAGTTTTTGAAATTAAGGGACAACTTGTTTTGAGTTTTAATTTTGTTCAGGAAAATTTTTGAACCTAAGTTCTTTCTGCAATAATTAGGCAGATTGTAACAATATGATAGGGTTACAGCAGTAGAAGAACTGAAAGCTCCCTGCAATAGCGTATCTTTCTTAATAGTAGATATTTACTATACATGAGCATGCAGGCAGGGAACATCTTTTCAGTTTCTTTCTGGAAAGAAGTGTTAAAATTCTCTTTTGTAACAAATTTTTCAAACTGGCAGCAGATAAATTTCTTTGCTTAGAAAACAAATCTATCTGCACTATGGAATTAGGTTATAAGGTTCTAAGATGAAAACACCTTTGAAGACTGGATTAAGGTTCCTAGCTGAGTTTTTCCATTTTAATTCTGTTTCTTAGAAAGGTGCATCACAAATACCCCTTTAGCTGCTGTTATGGGATGAAGTAGTAGGTTGTCAGGAAAGAGAATGGAGTGAAGAAAGAGAAGAATATTGACACTGCAAAGCCAAGAATACTAAAGGGAGGAAGTTTTGTCTTCTCAGACTTCACATGTGTCATGAAATGTTTCTCTACGAGTCATGTTCCAATGTAAATGTTTGTCCTACTCAATGGATGAGTCGTTTATTTAATATTCCTCTTTGTTTTCCTCAATCAGTTGTAATTCAAGGCCCTTCTGTGTTGCGTGTCTGTGCCCTGGTGAAAATAAATTTTCGTCTTACCCTAAGATACCAGAGAGGGTTGCACAATGTTACTGTGCCTTCAGTGAAACAACACAATCCTGTTTTGCATACAGAAGGCTTACACGCCATCATTATTTTGCCATGTTAGGGTGCTGAGCTTTAGATGTCAACAGTGTTATAAGTGAGAAAATATGCTTAAAGAGTAGCACCTAGCAAGTGTGTTTAACCATTCCACTGTCATGTGGGTACCTAGGCAGGGATCACATTAAGCTGCTCCCCCATTCATTTACTAGTTTCTAAATTTAGTTTGCAAGAGAATGGTAGCCACTCCTTAGTTATGCAAGCACTCTGTTGAAAAGAGATATAATAAAACCTGTGGCATCATGTATATATACACTAAAAGGCTTTGTCATCTTTTAATGTTGGCTTTCAGCTCAGATGCTCAATTAAGTTAAGACTTTTGATCTGGAGAGAATTTTCAAAACTGAAAAAACCCCCCAAAACAAAACAAGGTAAAAGCTGTTGTATTGGGAGGTTCTTGCCCCTATGGTCATGTTGTAACTAAAGAGATGTTTGAACAACAAAGAGAATATTGAATCACTCAATTTGACTCCAACTAAAGGAAGATTAAAGTATGCTTCCTTCCTCCCCATAGGTTTTTCATTTATATCCAGTGAAAGAAAGTTTTGCCTTGGAGAGAACTAGAAAGTATGTGGAGGTTGTGACCAGTGTTTGTATTCTGTTTATACCTGAATTTCTTTGGAAGGCCAGTCCACTGGTTGCACCAAGCTGTCCTTGAAGTTTCCTGAAGTAACTCCTAACATGATGGCAGCTGAATAATGGAAGGGATCATATTTCTTAGGGTAGCACATGGGATTTTGCATTTCTTTCTCACTTATGCTGCCATAAAGACAGGAAACAATTGTCCTCACTCCTTGGGGAAATCAATTGCTAGGGAGATGCTACCCTTCTCTGGGCCTGATTTGTAACAGACTGCCTTTGTTTCTAGGTCTGTTTTTACTACCAAATATTCTGCATGCCTATGGCACCCAATTGTCCTAGTTTAGGGTTAGGGTTAGGGAAACCAAGGTGTCTTATCTGAACTAGAGAAGGGCACTCCTTCTCAATAACCAAAAATACACCCCTTTTAAATTTAAAGAAAAGAAATTAATTAGCAAATGTATAGAAAAGGATAACAGTTCTTATAGATATATATTTCTCTCTCTCTCTCTCTCTCTCTCTCTCTCTCTAAATGTAACTATAAAAGAGACCAGAGCAAAACCATCCCCACTGCAGCAAAACAACCTCAACACAAAACAGGGGTGTCTCTTTCAGTGCAATTATATTTATGGACAGCAGGTGGCAGTGTCGCACATCAGCTGGCTGCAAGGGCCGGTCCCACACTTTTCCCAGCTTTTCCATGGGGAAGAATAGACTATCTCCTTGTCCTTTGTTCGAAGAAGAAAGCTCTGGGAGTTGAGGGGTGGGTGAGTGTGGTTCTTAGCAACCCACTCCAGCTGAAGCTGGTTCCCTCCAAAGTGCGCTCATCAGCTCGGCAAAACTGGCGGCTTCTAGTCACAGCAGCTACTGGAAAAGAACTGAAGCTCCAGCACCAGGAAAAACCTCTCCCTCCCTCAGCCATTAAGTTGGAATTCAAAGCAGTGGGCCACCCTTCTGTTCTCTGGTGATGTGGGGGGTTGGGCATGAACTCTCAAACTTCTGTGTTGGTAGAAGAAAATTCCATGAAAGATTCTGAAACTATAAAACCAATAAAAGAATTGCCCATTGCCTGTGAACTAAGGTACTGTAAAATAAAAAGAAATAAAAAAAAATTTGTTGCTCTTCTTCCTCATGAGCTGTTTGTAAAAAAATGTAATCCTTGCTTGTTTTTCAGGTATTTTAGTTCTCTTTCAATGCCCATGGAAATCTGTTACTATAAACTAGAGGCCCACAGAAGCTTGAACTGATTTTTTTTTTGAAATGTGATGTAAACTCTTCATATCCAAATTGATTTTTTAGATGTGCTGGATGTGAGAAATGTAGGCCTAATTCGTGTCAAAAATATAATAAAGTGTACTGAATAGCTTGCCAAATCATTCAGTGGGATTCTGGAAGCACTGAATCTGGGTGTTGCGGAATATGCTGTAAAGATTTAGCAACAGAACAACTATAAGCCAGACATGAACTTAGTTTAACATACAAAAAGGGAGTAAAAGAAGAAAGCCAGTTAATAACCAAGCAGCCTATTAAAGTAAAATAAATACAGTCCAGACCAAAGATAATCCGAGAATACCTAAATACAATGGAGAAGTAGTTAAATTTTAAGTTAAGAATCACACCAAAGAAGATGTCAGCCCCCATGACCATGGAGAAGCAACAGGAAGAATCAGATGAAAGGATCTCAAGACGAAGAAAGAAGAAAATCATTTATTGGAACTAGTTAAAAATAAACCTGCTTTGACTGTATAAAAAAGGAGCCTGCAAGCTTAAATGTGTGTCACTGATGGAGCGGAGACTCCCAGTGCACCCAGCACCGCACTGTTTACTCTATAGCTTTCACTATTTATAAAATTAAACTACCCTTTATACCAAAATGATTGGTTATTTGGGTGATCATTTATAACACTGGGTTCACTTCAGCAAAGGAGGACTGAGGCCTAAATGGGACCCATACTGAAACTTCAGCCAAAACTACCACAACTATACTTTCAGTATAGTATATCTGTCATATCTGCTGTCATACTTTCAATATAGTATATCTGTCATATCTGCTGTTGGGTGGAAGGGAGCCTTGCAAGTTGCTGGAATTCTGAGGCTGGCTTTTGAGCCCCAAAACTTTTACAGCTCAGGTGGAAGGCAGACATCATCCTCTGCAGATAATCAGGAGGGAAGAACCAAGGAGGACAGAGAGGATGCTGCAAAAAGTAATTCAGAGAAAGAGTCCATTTTAGATGTGCCTAATCATGCTCTGGAAGTGCTTCTTGTCCTGTCTTTCCTCCCATTGCCTTGGAAATATTCCCTGGCTCCTTTATTTGATTTGGGTACTGGTAAAGTTATCTTCTAGATCCTGTAGAAAGAGCTTGCAATATTTATGTGTGGCAGTACCTGAATTCTCAGTCTTTCTCTCTGTCCATTTGCTTTGAAATTCCTCATCACACATATATTGGACTGTGCTCTTTTTTTTATTCTACAAATGTTTGTTCACATTGCTGAATTAGGACAGTTTCTGGGCAATAATGTTGTGAAAGGTTATGTGGTAGTTTAGGCCTAGGTATATGATGGGGGAAGTGGGATGGTTCCCACCTGTCCTCCAGAGCTGGGGAGTGTTGAGACAGAGGTCTTTTCAGTCCAGAGGTGAGTTGTGAAAACCAGGTTTATTGCAAAATCCCAGGGCTTTTATGGGATCCTGAGAGGAAGGTGCTGGGTCTTGGAGAAGATAGGCTAACGGCTCGGATGGAAGGATGTTACGTAGGTGCTCGGCTAGAGATTGGGGAAACAGAGGAACCACAGCCAACAGAAAACCAGGGTTTGGGGATAGACAGGTGAGATAACCAGTAGGGTTAGGACAGGGGCGGAAGCTGGCAGGAGCGGTAGTCATGCCACTGTGGACTGCTCAGGGATCATGAGGCGGGGGGTCCTGGTGCGCAGGTGCTCCTGCTCGGACCGGCGAGGCCAGCCCCAGCCTGCCTGGGACCAAGGGGGGCAAGCCCGGGCAAGTTCCAGGAGCTGCTGCTGCCACAGTGCAGGGAGGACACGGGTGCCCCTGGGCGGGGCTGTGCTAGTTTGAGGAGAGACAAGGTCTGTGCCTAACGAGTGTGTGATGACCCATTTGGAGACCAAAAGCCTGCGGGGAACACAGGGGAGGACAGGGTAAGAGTGATGACAACACAGTGAGAGATGATACAGAAAACTTTCTGAACTAAAACCCATACAAGTAAAATGCTAATTTTAAAACTCCAACAACAACTCTCTCATGTGGCTAGTGAAATTCTGAGGGCCTTCCAGTGCTGTCCTCCTCCTCCGTCCACATCAGAGCTTGGTCTTTCCATATGTCATAGTCTGGTCTGTTTCCCACAGGGGGCCTTAGTTTTAGTTAGGCTTAGATTAGGCCTTAATTTGAGTAGGCCCTGATAGTGTTACGTAGAGTAGAAGGGACAGGTTCTCATCTGACTTAACCAACCAAAGAAATATTTCATATCAGATGATGCAAACTGAGATATAAAAGGGGGTATAGGAGGTGCTTAGCTCAGTCCTCTTCATGGCCAGCCTCTCCTCATCCTTGTCACCTCTTGTCATCCTCATCATCTCTCATCCTCATCACCTCTCCTCATCCTTGCCATGCTTGCCTTGCTCCTGCCTGTGCCATCCCTTGTCAGCTACTAGCAACTGCTTTGGCTGAGGCCCTCAGAGACCCTTCCCACTGGTGGTGGTAACAGACTGTCCCTTCCCTACCTCTCCCTCTCCCCTGCATTTTACCCCTCTTAATTATTGTTAAAATAAAGCAATTATCTGTTTGAGACTTAACATCAGGAGTTGCATGCCTCAATCTAGCCTTCTGAGTAATTAGTTAAAAGAACAGTGTCACAGTTCCCAATCAGACTGCAACATTGATTTGGTTAACACTGAAATGTTTGGTTTTTCTCCCCTCAGTTCCTTTTTTCTAAACCAGTAATAGTAGTTAGATGTCTGCAGTTGCTTGGCAGAGAACAGGGTAGTAGAGGTGGGAGATGCTTTCTGAATGTTCACCTTGGATCCTCCAAGAATAGGTACTTATATATACTTTTTGTATAGGGAGATGTATCTGTGTATGCACATAGAATCCCTGTAAATAGGAGGGGACAAGGTCTAGCATGGCTGGCTTGTTTCTAGTACATTACTGCTTCACTTCTATTAAGTCTGTTTTGTGTAATATATTAATACATTTATTTTTTTTTCTTTTTCTCTGACAAAGAAGCACTGTTTGCAAGTCCAGGGCTTACAGGGTAACTTAGTCTGACCAGTCTGACTTAGGAAGTAGTAGTAGCAACAGTAACGTGCAACTCTATGTAAGGTCTGGGATGGTGATGTTTTAGCCAAGCTCCAAAATGTCAGGTGAACCATTTAGGATACCTAACAGCATTTGCCTTTTCTCTGAAAGATATTACAAGACTAGAAATGTTTAGAGACTAAAAGATTACAATTTCCAGACCTGCCATTTCACTTGCAGGGCCTATCCGATAGGTTTGTGGGGGGCTGTTAAACCTGTGAGATCCCATGTGTCCTGGTAACTGCAGTGCATTTATTCTTTCCAGTGATGGTGAACACTGCCCTGGCAGTGCAGCAGCATTTTGTCCTCAGCTGCTGCTATTCCTTGAGCTTAATTTGAGTGTTGGTATGAGAAATTTCTCTTTTCCCTAAATTTAGAAGATGGCAATAACCTATTAAACAAAGGAGATATTAACAGAAAAGAAAGTTTTGTTTTCAGTGTGTGCTAGGTGCCTCAAACCACAGGGGATCTAGAAGCATGCCTCACATTCAAACCTTGCGCTTTTTGTAGTTTTACAGAGCCTGACCTGTTTCATCAGGTAATACATATTAATTAATACGCTGGTTTTGCTGCAAAAGATGTCTTCTCTGAGGGAAGGAGGTGTCATCCTCTTCTTAATTGGCCGTGGAAGATTACTTACACTGGGTAGAGGGTCTTCTTTGTTCACAGAGCCCGCCACATGGAAAAAGAGGCCTTTATCTCTTATGTTTTATTTCAGATATTCTGTAGTTTCCCTTCCCCATTTGAAATAGTCCCTGGTGTCAAGTCCAGACAGAACCTGTTATCTTACATTCTTCACAGTACACCTATAAGTCCTCTATAAAACCAAAACAGTATAAAAAGAAACCCTAAATAAAGAAAAAAATCCTACCTTAACTCAACTAATCTTGCCTATAATAAGACCGTGTTGTTTTATTTCTCATATTGGCATAGTGAGAATGAGCCTCTAGAGCCATATTTGTTTGCAGGTCCAAATTAATTTGCCAGATAAGTCTGGAAACTTACAGAATCATTACAGTATTCTGAAGGAAGATGAAAATCCATAATGCCATATGTCTCAGTTTAAAAAAACCCCATCAAGATGTCTGCCAAGGAAAGTGAAGAATCTTCCTGGACTAGGAAGAGGGCCTTCCTCTCCCTGAGCCAGCACAACCTTTGAAATTAAGAAGCTTTAGGCAGAAAATGTGAAAAAGAGGATGACAGTTCTTTACTACAAGTATATAGAACAAACAACACTGTAACCAAAACTTTAAAATGCTAAAGTCCCACTTTGTCTTTTGGTGCAGTAATAGCCACAAACAGCAGGGGGTGCTGTTTGGTTCCGGGAAGGCAGACGCTGCAGTTACTCACTCGCAGCCAGCAAGGGGCTGTCTGTGGGCTGTTTCTGTTGGCTTGGCAACTGGTGGCAAATAGGATTCACCACATGGCACAAAGGGGGCTCCCCTCCCTGGTAAACAGGGCTCCACATACAGCACAAAGGGATTCCCCCCTGGCTCTGGGGCTGCGGTTGCAGTCCTTGGCAATGGCTCTGGGTTCCCTGACCTGTGGGGGAACAGGCAGCCGCAGCAATGGGTAGGCAGAAAAGCAAGGCACTAATGAGGGAGTTGAATGGAAGTTCCCTCACCAAAATGCTGGCTCTGGCAATTTGGAGAGGAGACAACATGACATGCGGAATTGGGGACAAGTCAGGACCCCCTTAGAGCTGCTGTGAGCCCCAGCAAAGCAGCAACTGGACAACAAAGTGGATTGGACCAGAGGCAAGTGGAAAATAGCCAAAAAATGAATGCGAGTCCCTCTCCAACACCACTCCCTGAGCCAGGGAAAAGTGAAGTGCCCGAAAAAACAAAACCTTCCCCCATTGAATTCAGACCTCCGCCTCAAAATACTTTCCCAAGCTGTTAGGGTGGTATTTAAGAGGCTACCCTTTTGTTTGGCTTGACTGCAGGCTATCCCCTCAGGGACCCATCTACCATAGGCATCTAACCAGTCTTTCCCCTTCTCCCTCCACAGTGGTAATGGAGAAAATTCAAACAAGAATTTTTTAGCAACCATGACACCATAATGTTAAAGCAAACTGCAGTCCTTTCCAGGGGGAAAGGCATTGTAAAAATCCCTATGTATGCACCCTGTAAAATTCAGATAGTAGATAATGGTTGTTATAACATCACCAATATTTTTAGTCTTTTTTCCAGCCTCTATTAAGTTCAATACTGCCAGGGCTGGGTTTGTGACTCTGAGTGTGCAGCAGTAATCAGGAGTGTTGTAGGGAGGCTTAGTTGATTGGAAGAGTTGGTGCAGAGCTATGAAATGAAGGGAGCATTCAGTGTGCTAAAGCCCTTCTCTTCCTTTGCCTGTTCCAGAGAGGAAGGTTAAAATTCCCTTAGTTCCTAAGAGTGTGCATAAATGGTCAACTCAAAAGGCTTCATGCAGGTTAAGGAAATGGGGATAAAGAACAACAAATATGATTTGGGCTCTTTTGATAGCATGATTTTTTGGGAGTTTTTTTTTGGGGTTTTTATGAATTCTTTTCCATCTAGTTGGTCCATGATTACTGTGTCAGGATTATGACTGTGTTGTTCTTACAAGCATCTGGCTATGCATCTGTGTCCTCTGCTCTTGGGTGAAAAACTTACTACTATCATTCCTGTCCAATCCTATTTGCCCTCAACATGGAACACCGGGAGAAGTTAATTCCCTTTTTCTTTGCATCATCCTTTTGCATACTGGAAGGCTCTTTCACAGCTCTCTTCTGTCTTCCTATCATTAAAAATAAGTCCATTCACACTCTGATTAATCCCATAAGACCATGTTTTCTAAACTCCTGAACCTTCTTAGCTGTAATCCCTAGATGATTTCTCATTGTGTATCTTCTGTGAAAGATGAGCCTCAGAAACAGACACTATTTTAGATGAGAATTAGTAGGAGACTCCAGGCTTGACTCTGGGAGGAAATTCCCATCAACCATCACCTCTGTGAGGATTTTTAGCACATTAGGTGAGAGGCTGTGGGGGCTTTCTAGAATTCGCACCCAGGTTCCTACTCATGATGAGACACTAGGCTGTCAGAGAAGAAAATTGGTGTGTTGATCCTTTTGTACAGCCCCCGCTATAGTCCTCCTTGTTTGTTGTGTTTGCCTGAATACACATAAACTCTTGGATACAATGACTTTCTTGGTATGGGACTTGAAAGTATATGCTTCAGTTAAAATAATAGGATTTAATTTTAAAATTAAATCAATTAATTTTATTTATTTTAGCTTATTCCAAGTTTACTCCATGATGTTTTCGCCCAAGGGAGTCAACATGACTGTTGATGCTGATACAGGGGTGTCTATGTTTAAGGGGAAGNGTAGGCAGGCAGGCAGGCTAGCAGCGAGAGGCTGTCCCGGCAGGCAGGCAGGCAGGCAGGCTAGCAGCGAGAGAAACTGTCCCCCCGGCAGGCAGCAGAGCCTAGCAGCGTAGCAGCCCACTTCCCCTCACCCACAACCCACCCCCAGCCGTGTGTAGTCCCCAAAAAACAAAAGAGACAACCTGCCCCCACCCAAGTGATCAGCAGTTAACTTCTCTCTTTGTTAACTCCTGGCATGGACACTTAGTGTCAGGGGAGAGAATTTACGTAAGAATTCCAAACTACAACAAATAGTCCAGATGAATTCTGTTTACACCCAAAGTAAGGTAGCCCACATAACGCAATTCACTTTGCAACTACAGAAAAACCTGAAATTAAATGTGGGTCATGCTTAACTCCTGTTATACACAGGTCAGTGCCTAGGTATAACCATCTGATTCAGTCAGGAGTACAGGCTTAGGCCAGCAAACAGGTGTAACATCCATGGGAACAACTCTTGTGCTTGTTCTCATTGATTCCAGGAACTACATTTAAACATAAGTCTAATTCTCCAGTTTTTAATAGATATGTTAAGTGCAGCAACTAAAAATAAATTGAGCAGGCTAAATTTAAATTAAATCAGTTGTCAAAGCTTGTGTTACCACCCGCCCCAGAAAAAGGAGGGGGGAGGGGGTAACCCAGGTTCTTAACAATAATTCCCTTGGGGTGGATTAGAGTGAAACGACACTGAATAATTGGTGTTTGAGAGCATATATAGGTAGGGTTTATTTAGAAATAACCTTGGCGGGGGGGAGGGGGGTAGAAAATGCATAGGGGAGAGAAAGACAGGATACGAGTAAAGGGAGAAAAAGAAAAGATGAGAATGAAAAAAAAGCTTATGTAGTCACTGCCCATTGGATCCAGCGATGCATCTTCTCGATTTTCAGGCAGTGGGGGCGAAGAACAGAACCCAAACCCCCAAAGTCACCAGTCAATATATACCCTCAGCATGCTTTTGCACCTCCCCCGAGGCGGGGAGTTGTTTCCATGGAGTAGTGCCACCAGCTGGGCCATGAACCCCCAATATTTTTCCCGCCTTTCGCAGAGTTCATGTGGAGGGCAGGGTAAGCTTGGCTCTTCCTGCCTCTTCAGGGCTTGACACGTTCAGCACTGGAGGGAGGGGTGGGCCCCAACTGCCCATCAGAGGTATAATGCAAAAGTCAAAAGCCTGCAAAAGTCTCCTAGAATGCATAAATCATTAACCGTTTCAGTCTCTGACAGCTTGACAGCAGGATTTCCTGCTGATTAAAGCAGAGTTGTCTATTTCTGCCATGTTCCTATTTCCTTTTTCTTCTAAACACTGATTTCAGGTGTGATAGTTCTTAAAATGTTCTTTCCATCTCCATTTGTATAGATTATTGTGAGATTTTCGAAGAATAAGACATGCCCTGTGAAGACAACTGCAAGAATGGAAGACGGGGGCTCTAGCATATGCTGCACTCAGGGACTTCACTCTTGTGACAGATGCTGTTCCTGTCTCAGAAACCTACATGATCAGTTGGTCAAGGGTGAGTTTATTAGGACAAACACATTCCAGGTACTAGTTTAGTTTATTTTCTGACGGAAAAATTAAGTTTGCTGTCTGCCAGGAGAGTTCCTCCCACCCATTACTCAGAAAGTAATGCCAAGTTTTAAGCATTCCAAACAAAAGGTTGAAGATATGAAAGATAGTTAAATTTCTACAAGTTTCATGAAAATCAGTGGCTTTGTAAAGGAAAGAGACCTTGACTATTTCATTTTCAGGAACAAATAGCCAAGTAGGGTATTTGTTCTCACTGGCCTGCTGCTTCACTATTCAAGACATACACATTGTTTTAGCCAGTTAGCATAAGGTGTTTAGTTTCAAACTGCAACAATTCAACCTTATATCACTTTGAAACTAAGGAAAGGAAACATGGGTTATGAAGGGAAGTTGGCAAGGAACTGGGAAGAAGCATGAGGTATGCTGGAGATACAGCTATCTTGGCTAGGGAATAGGACTAATGGGTACCGAAGCAAAAGCATAGTGAAGGGGAACTGATGACATTAACTCTGTTAAATGGCATTTTTACTTCCAGAGTGTGGAACTAAAAGACACAAATCCACAGAGAAAGCTGGCATAATAATACGCTGGCTTGTTACCTCTTTGTTTCACAACTGAACAGAGCACTTTGTGCACCTATCCAAGCTGACCGAGATACAACAGTCTCCATGAGCCTGCCCAAAGAGTTTGTAATCAGGAGTATTCTTCTTTCTCTATCCTAATTCCAGTTCTGGCTTCTTTACTGTGAAAGGTGAAAACTTTTCTACTGGTATAGTTAGCAAGAATTTAAGCTCACCACAGGCAAACTTTAGTTTGAAACAGAAACACATGGAAGACAGCAAGACAGGTGGCCCTGAGGACAACTGGCCTTTGGAGCTGATGGACAATGACAGAAAGCTGAATAACCCCCCTAAATTCCAGGAGGATGCAGTTAGTTATTTACTAAAACACTTGGATCCTCACAAGTCTATGGGACCAGATGGGATCCACCCTAGGATGATGAGGGAGCTGGCAGAAGAGCTTGCCAAACCACTCTCCATCATCTACCAACAGTCCTGGTTCTCTGGGGAGGTCCCAGATGATTGGAAGTTTGCGAATGTCACCCCAATCCACAAGAAAGGCCACAAGGAGGACCCTGGCAACTACAGGCCTGTCAGCCTGACCTTGGTGCCTGGCAGGGTTATGGAGCAGATCATCCTGAGTGCAATCACACAGCACCTACAGGATGGACGTGCGCTCAGACCCAGCCAGCACGGATTTAGGAAGGGCAGATCCTGTCTGACCAATTTGATCTCCTTTTGTGATCTGCCTGGTGGATGTGGGAAAGGCTGTGGATGTGGTCTATCTGGACCTCAGCAAAGCCTTTGACCCTGTCTCCCACAGCATACTGCTGGAAAAACTGGCAGCTCACGGCTTGGACAGGGGCACTCTCTGCTGGGTTAAGAGCTGGCTGGATGGCAGGGCCTAGAGAGTGCTGGTGAACGGGGCTAGGTCCAGCTGGCAGCCAGTCACCAGTGCTGTCCCCCAGGGATCAGTGTTGGGCCCAGCTTTGTTTAACATCTTTATTGATGATTTAGATGAGGGGATTGAGTCCATCATTAGCAAATTTGCAGATGACACTAAGTTGGAGGGAGTGTTGACCTGCTGGAAGGCAGGAAGGCTCTGCAGAGGGATCTGGATAGGTTGGACAGATGGGTTGATTGCAATGGGATGAAGTTCAACAAGGTCAAGTGCTGGGTCCTGCACTTTGGCCACAACAACCCCATGCAGCACTATAGGCTGGGGACAGTGACTGGAAAGCAGCCAGGCAGAAAGGGACCCGGGGGTTTGGATTGACAGGAGGCTGAACATGAGCCAACAGTGTGCCCATGTGACCAAGAAGGCCAATGGGATCCTGGCTTGTATCAAGAATAGTGTGGCCAGCAGGATGAGGGCAGTGATCCTTCCCCTGTACTCAGTGCTGGTGAGGCCACACCTTGAGTATTGTGTTCAGTTGTGGGCCCTTCCATTCAGGAAAGGTGTTGAGGTGCTGGAGCAGGTCCAGAGAAGAGAGCAACGAGGCTAGTGAAGGAGCTGGAGCACAAGTCTTATGAGGAAAGGCTGAGGGAGCTGGGGTTGTTTAGCCTGGAGAAGAGGAGGCTCAAGGATGACCTCATCACTCTCTAGAACTACCTGAAAGGGGGTTGTGGCCAGTTGGGGGTTGGTCTCTTCTCCCAGGCAACCAGCAGTAGAACAAGAGGGCATGGGCTTAAGCTCTGCCAGGGGAGGTTTAGGTTGGATATTAGAAAGAAATTGTTTACAGAGAGAGTGATCAGGCATTGGAATGGCCTGCCCAGAGAGGTGGTGGATTCACCTTCCCTGGAGGTTTTTAAGGTGAGACTGGACATGGCACTTAGTGCCATGATCTGGCAATCAAAGTGGGGTTGGATTAAGGGTTGGACTTGATGATCTTGGAGGTCTCTTCCAACCCAACTGATTCTATGGTTCTATGAATTTATTCTATGAATTTTAACACTAGCCTAGATGTGCAAGATGGGGGGGCACAATAAGTGGAGTAAGATACATTTTTCACATGCATGTCTTGTGGTACAAAGAACAGCCCTTAAAAAGGCAGTGGTGACTCCACAGACCCTCTGAGTTGAATTGTAAAGCAATTGTATCATTTCCAACATATCTGTAGTCTTCTGCATATTCCATAGATGCTTGATATTCATCCTCAAATGCCACTACCCATTGGAGAGATTGATGTTAGATGCAGTGTTATGTGCCTTGGGGTATGAAAGTTCCCTGTAAAATATGAGGATGTTTCTGGAAGAGTTGGCCATTCTTTAATGGAAATATTGTCTAGTAGCTGCTGTGATTCCCTCTCCCTTGGGGACAGCCAAGGGGTCACAAAGGTGTCCGTGTATTTCTGAAAAAATACCACAGAAAACATTGATTAAGTTATCTTTGAGGCGAATAGACAGAAAAGGAATTCCAGTTTTATTCCAGAGTCACAATTTCAAATAGATTTTTATTCTGTTATCTAAAATTAAAATACCAGAAGGAGTAAATGAAAATACTTAATGTACTTAGGGATCTTTTGTTGTTTTATTTTTTATCAAGAGACTATTTAATCTGCTCTCCTGTATACAGCAGTCTTTTTTCTCTTGCCTCATCTTTCTCCAATGTAAATAATGTATTAGGCACATGGAGGTATAAGCATATAAAACTATTTTCATTTCATGTGGGCGGTAGTGAAGCTTGTAGGCATTTCAGTTGAGCCATTTAAAAATTTTATGAACATATTTTTGCTACGCAGGAATAAAACCATTTTCTTTTGCTTTCTGTGACTTCACCCAAAGAAACAATAAGAAAGCACAGTTTCTGTCCAGCCTATTTAATTCTGATCATGCCTAAAAATCATAACAATAGTCCTAACTGCAAATGGTCGTTCTACCAGATACACAAATAATTAAAAACTTACTCTCCTCCTTCGTTACACTTGATTTGTTTCCAGTAAGAGAGTAATTGAGGAAGTTTGAGCAAATTAATGCTTTGTATCAGTTCATTTAGATTAAATTTCTCAGACAATTGTAGGCAACACCAGTAAAACATAATGGTTAATTTGACCGTTTTGAAATGTAAGCACTATAAGTACCTGCCTTAAATATGTTGGCTACTTTTCTTGACTTAATAAATCTAGTTTGCTTTATTTATTTTATTGCTTATTGTTTGTTTTCAGTTTTCACCATCTGCTTCCCTAATAAAATTGGAAAGGAAGCCAGATGACAATGATATGGCAAGACAGGTCTGACACTAATGAAAATGAGTAGGCTTGGGTATTATTTAACTGTTGTAAAACAGATACCTTCACACTGTTTCATATGTTTTCACAGAGGTTACATTACAGATCATGTTTCTTACCAATGCACAGTGCTTTTGGCCTCTTTCTCGTGAAAATGTCCTCTCCCTTTGCAACTACAACAAACACGGAAAATTAAATTTAAGAATTTAATCAAGTAAACTCTGAAAGCATTATGTATATTAATGCTTTATGTATATTTCTGTGTGTCTGGTTGCATTCTCTCTTCAGGGAGGAGCCCCCACAGCCAGCATCTGCCCAGGTGCACTTGCCTCAGGAGGGAATCATCACCTATGGAGGGAATCACTGCCTCAGGGCCAGAAGCTCTGGGTTGCAGAGCTGCCACCCTCCTGTTGACAGCTGGAATTGCACTGTGGGGGTCCCTTCCTCCCTTGAGACGCAAATACAGCTCTGCAGCCATGGTGCAAGGCAGGTAAGTAATAGAGGAGTAATAAAACAACATTTTTCAAAGTACTACATATGCCCAAACAATGCTCTTATGCAGCTGAGCTGGCCCACAAAAAACCTGTGAGTAAAGCAAAGATTAGAAACTGCATTGGAGGCCTCCACAGCTCCTCAAGGTTTTGCCATGGGTATTGGCCTCGCCTACCTGTAGATCTCCACCTATGCCACAAAATGAACAATGTGAGCACCGTTGTGAAAATAATTTTTTTTGGTAGAATTACTAAGTCAGTTATCCACAGTCACAGAAATAAAAATGCCAGATATGTCTCTCCATAGTCCTGTGCATCTGTAAGGAGATGAGTGGACATGGGGTGAGGTCAGCAATTCAAACATTGTTCAGAGGTATCACACCATGGGGTAAAAAGCCAATAGTAACCTGAAAGAAGGAAACTTTTTTATTTAACAGATATTAGAAACCACCTCATAGGAAAAAGTTAGGAAATTAAATCCCTGGACTCATAAGAGGCACATAAAGAGCACCTTATTAGCATCACAGAGGAGACAGCATGCACACTCTGGGATATAAAAGGAAAAAAAGACAGAGAAAAGCGAGAGCCTGATTGTGTTCAAGAGATAAGATACAATATTTTATTGAAACTAAATTCTATCCTTTAGAAGGACACTTGTAATCAAAACAATTCTAATGAAGTGGAAGGGACTTGGGGAGATAAGAGAAGCAAAGCTGAAGTCTGAAGAACTAATATTCAAAGGTACAAAGACAAGGATTTAAGGTGATCAAAAGTAATCTGCTTGTGAGTAAAAATGTTATATCTGTTAGACCACTAGAGTAGAGACAGGGCAGCTGAAACCCTGGCAGCCTGCGGAGTAGTGTATGAGTGTTTCTTTGCAGGCTGAGAGGGTCCTGCCCTCTGTGAGCCCAGGAGAAGTTGTGGCATTTCACATGGGCAGTGACATTACAGACTGCAAGATGCCTGCAGGGCCCTGCAGTAGACAGTACATGGCTCAGTAGAGGTTAGCTACCTCAAAAAATATTACACCTCAAAAGATTTTGAAATATTTGAAAGCTGAGAAACTTTGCTGCTCATGAAAGTACGATGAAAATTATCAGTTAGAATACAAATGTACTAATTACTGTATTGAAAAATTAAAACTCCAATAAGCATATAGAGGCAGGCTTGGTGACATGTAAAATTAAGTCTGTTTTGAATACTGCATTAGTATAAGCATGAAACACTATCACAAAATAGAAAATTTGTGACACAGTCTTTGGAAAAGGAAGGAATTTTTAGGTTTATGTTTGTTTACTCCTAAAATGTTGATTGCAGCTCGTTCTCATTGTGCAGAATAGAGCATTGAAAATGCTTGGCAGAAGCCAGTGTCTTGTATATGTATAATCAGTTTTACTTGATTAAATTAATGTAGTTCTCCTGACATTCAACTTAAAATGCATAAACGTAGCAAACTACCAAATTTAAGCTAGTTGCCTAGCTAAAGCTACAAATCCCTCCAAATTTACCAGGTTTATTGCAGGTTCTCTCATGCTTAACTGGTTCACAAAAATCCCAGACCTCCCTGCAGGGGATATTCCTGATGATTTCTACCTGGGGCATATGGTTGCATAAGATGAGAAAGTGTGGAAGGCTGTGTTTTTACTCAAGTGAAAGGGTAGTGTAGAGGATCTTGGGAGAGACAGAGTATGTCCAACTTCTTTTCATTTGTGTCAGTAATGTACCTGGGAGAGGATTACGATAGCTTAAAGAGGAATCTTGGGGTTATTGGCATTTATAAAAAATAAATATTTTTAAAAGTATTGTTAATTAGGGTGTGGAAAAATATAGAAACTGATGTCATCATAAGAGAAAAATTCAGTAGGTATAAGGTCAGGTGGATGAAGATTAAAACTACTGATAGGAATGTTTTCATATTGCCTTTTTGTTTCAAACATAATTTGTTAGAATTAAGAAAAATATTACTCTAATTTAAAATATCATTGATATTCCAGGGGAAATCACAAGTTATATCAGCTGTTTTTTAGATGTTGATCCTTTGTTCTGATGTAGGCAAGAATACCACTTCCTCTGTTCTTTCTTCATGGACACATGTGCACATCTGTATACACACACACAAATGTTCTCTTCATTTTCTGGAAGAAAATATTTCAAATGTGATGTAAAGTTCAGATTTCATTGAGTTATTGCCTTTAAACTCTCTCTGTCCTCTACAGAAATTAATCATAATTTTGAGAGTAAGTTGTGCTTTGAGTCATTACATTCTGCCTACCTCCAATTCCTCCAGTAGCTTCAGTTAATTAATAATTTCTGACTATTTGTCTTGAATAACCGTATAGCATATCTATCTGCAGGTATAAAAAAGAAACTTCAATTATTTTTGACCAGAAACTTAGAAAAGGATTGAGATGCCTGAAAACTAAGAAAACTTCTCTTTCACCAAAATAGTACACAAAAAATTATGGATTAGTTTATGTAAGTTAAAAAATATTCCTGAATTTTTTAAAAGTAGATTTCCATACGTTATTACTGTATCAGATGCAAGTTATATACTTGGTATCTTTATCAATAAATTATCATTGAGTTGGATCTATAAAAACAGTCAAGACATATCTGTGTTGTATTTGCTAACACCTGGATGACTGTGAACAATTAATTCTCTTGAATCATGTGGTGAATAAGGTACTTTGGGACTAACTTCCTGTTATAGGGAGCATTACTAAGAAAGATGACATTTGCATTAAATGTTCATATTAATATTATTTTTAAATATTCAGAGTACAGAAAAACAAGCCTGAAAGCCCACATCTGTCAAAAGGAGGTGGGTTTTTTTAGATGTATTCGTGTGTGATGAGATGCTATTGTTTTGGTCCATGTCTGGCATTACCACCTGCTAGAGTCTGTTCTTTTCTTGCCAAATTATGGAAAACAAGAACTGGTAATTGGGACTATGGCCTTGAAGGAGGAACATCTTATGTACACTGAAACTGTTCTATAGTTTGGCTGCTTGCTGACAGGCAGTCAAGGACCAGTCAAGGAGAAAAAGAAGAGGACAATTGTGAAGTAACAACCACTGACTCCAAAAGAGAGACCCTCGAAATACACTGTGCAGGCACAGCGGGTTTTACAGTTACATGATGAGGGGAGGGACTGTAGGACTCTGTCTGGGTGTGTGGTGGCCACCTACGCCCAGATAAGATGTCAAAGACCAAGTGTAGAAAAATAGATGGTTCGTGCTCCAGGTGGAGGTATGTGCTGGCACCAAGGACAATGTTGCCTCCCACGGGGATGCCTGCTAAGCATGTTGAGCCTACTGAAGCCCAAGGATGCAGCAGCTAGTCTTACTGGGGATCTCGAGCACACAGTAACTTTGGGGTTGGGGTTGGTATGTACAGTAACTTTGGGGTTGGGGTTGGTATGTACAGTAACTTTGGGGTTGGGGTTGGTATGTACAGTAACTTTGGGGTTGGGGTTGGTATGTACAGTAACTGTGAGCAACTTATTAGTGAGTGGGAGTTGTCTTGGGTTTGTTTCTTTCCTTTTATCAGTTTTGTCTTTTGTTTGCTATTTCTCTGCAATATACACTGCTAGAATTTTAAACAGTGTCTGGTTTCAGCCTGGAATCCTTCTGAACCCTCCCTGGAACAGAGGAAATACATTGCAGAGTTTAATATTAATTTTGAGGCCTTCCATATTTTCTCCCCATTGGCAAGCCTGAAAAATTATTCTGGCAACTGAAATTCTAGCACTGTTCCTCCCTTTGTTTTTCTTTACATGTTGGTACACTTACTGTGCAGAAATAAACTGATAGTGCTGATGAGATTTGTACCCCCAAGTATCTTAAGATAAAGAACCTGCACATTAGAGCAGGCAGAGTACAACAGAATGAATTGGTGTAAATGAAGAGGCCACAGCAGGTATCAGAGAAAAAAGAAGTTTAACAGATGCCTTCAAGGACAAGGGGCAACCTAGAAAAAGCTTGATCCTTCTACCACTCCCATACCAAGATTTTTGGTAATACATTTTTGTCCCTGAACTGTAACCTGAGAATCAAGTAGCAGATAGACATGGAATGGCTGCTGAGAGAAATGGTCTAGCTTGCAGGAGTTGACAATTTGGATATTAAATGCATTTTTTCTTCTGTCTGACTGTAAAGCCTACCAAAATCCCAGAATCAACTAGTGAAAATAGTTAAGGTTTTCATACCTCCAGAGCCATCTCGGTAGATTTCTCTACAGAAGAGAACAAATAAGTCTTCATTAACAATGATGTTGAGAATGGAGCTCATTCTCTCTTGGATCTACTTGTTCCACAAAGCGGTTCAGAATAAAAAGTGTGTCGCTTTTTTCATTCAAACCTACAATCCTGACATGAGCCTGATGAGTAGGAAAAGACACTTTCTACTTCGTAGGAGATGTCTTCCTCGACATTAATGTTCTATTCTAAATTTGTTATTAGAAAAATAAAACTTAAGTTCCTTCCTGCTCTTCTGTCATGGCCGCTTAACATATCTGGAGAAATCAATGCTGGATGGAGCAGATCCATGCTGTTCTGCTGGTTTTTAATATCTATATTTTGTAATATTATATGGAAGTAAATATAAACACAGGCATTATATTGTTCTGTTAGGAAAAGTCCAGCCACCTGCTCCACATGTGGGCAGTTTATACAGTTAAATAACTTCCTACAACATGAATAGTCTGTTGTTTCAGTTTAGCAGGCTTTAGAACCCACATTAAAAATACTCCCAGATCTTTCAGGGAAAAACAAAAAAGTAGAAACTACATTCGGTTAGACTGATTCTTTAGCTACACCTTATATGAAATTTAGTATAACTCTTTTAGCACTTTCAGTAGCACTTTAGTGAAATACCTTTGTATTAGATTCCTGAAATATTGTTTAATCTTCCCCATCAAGGATTTCAATGGATGAGGATTTTAGCAAGAACATCTCATTTGTATAGAATGTGCTTAGAAAACATAACAGGCACACGGTTTGATGTAACTCTAGTCAAAGCTATTCAAATGCCCAGAAACCTCAAAATGATTCCAAGAAGGACAGAACATGCTGACAAAGATGGTGGCAGGAAAGAGGGGTCTTTGCGACCCTTGACTCAGTTTCAGGGAGGTCTAGGAGGACAAACAATATTGGGAAGTGGGTGTAACAAGGTGATGTAATGTTAGATGTTATCATATCAGACTATAGCACCACTGTAACTCGGTGTGCATACTTTGAAATGATTCTTACGCATCCAGCATGCTGTTAGTAGAGAAGGCTTTACTTTATAATACACAAAATAGAGTGTTAGAGGGTTCTTTCTAGCCCTTTTAGGTATCGAGATGAACACAAAAATGAGGTGTATGTTTGACAATGGATTTGTTTGTTTGTTTGTTTTAAAAGGAGTTATTAAATAACCCACCTCTCTTAACAGCTTTCTACATATTTTCTGACTTCAGGGAATCTTTATTTCTGGATCTAGTTAGTCTTTGACAGTATTAGGCATACTAACATTGTGGTTAGTTTTTTAGTATTTTTTTCCTCTAAAGAGGAGGAATTTAAATCCACAGAGGTTCATTTTAACATTTCTTATTGAGTAACCAGGTAGCTGATAGCCATTTCTTACTCTTCAGATAAGTCTTTTAAAATGCAGAAGGAATTGCTAATTTAGTTTTAATTGTTTAGGAAACAATTCCCCCAGGGAATGCTATTTTTAATGGGTTTTAATATGGAAAGAACCTCAATTGTTAACTGTGATTTCTGTTTCTGAAGGTGTTGACAAAGTCAGGCACATAAGCCTGTGGTGATATTTGTCACATTTTTTTAAGTAAAGAATTCCACCACTAGAGAGTTTTGTCATAAGAAATGAGATTTTCTGTGATAATGTTTTGAATCTCCACTGCTTTTCTGGCATCAGATTGCAGGAATTCAGCCTGTCTTCCCTCATGAATTCCTTCTCGTTCAGTGTTTGCTCTCATTCTTCAGAGGGTCTTTCAGAGTAGTCCTCTTGGTGCAGTTGGAAATAGAGTCCATTGCCCAGCTTCCCAAATTGGAATGGAAAAGGTGCTAGGACTGTTTAGACTAAACTTTTTTTCTGTATGATGGAGTTTTAGTAGTTTTGGGAGGAACTCCAGTCAAACATGTTAAGCAGTATTGAAGGCTGTCACCTTAGTTGCACTGGTATACGTGGTACCTATGAGAATTCTTATAATGACTATGTCTTTAAGCTGTAGGAAGTGAAACAAATATCTGTAAAAAGTGTACTTACCCTGCAAATTTTCCTCCCCAATAGAATTTTAATGCCACAAACAAGGTAAAACATACTGGAGTCACATAAAGTGGAACTTTTATTTATAGGACTTATTTTTCTGACACTGTTGTGAAATGCTCAAAAATCCAGATAAGCCTTATTCTTAAAACCAGAAGGCAGAATACTTCAATAGCATAAACTTGCAGTTTTCCCTTTTCCCTTTAGCACACAGTGTTCATCTATCTGTTTTTTCTGAACATTCATTACTTTTGCAGATTATACACCTGAAGTCCTTTTCTCCTCTGATGCATATTTGTAACTTCCAGTAGTACCAGTAAATCTTTCAGGGGAAATTAGTCTTTATGAGTCTTTAGAAACTCAAAACCTATGTGTTTTGTCTATTTTCTTCCCAGTGCAAACCTTTGTTTTAGCTGTTTGAGGCAGACTTGTTGAAGATGCTACAACAGAATGGATTATTCCTGTAAGATTCCTGTAAGATTCAAGATTAGTTAGGCCAGACAGTTTCACAACACTCAACAAACTTATTGCCTTGTGGACTCCTTCATTAACTACATACTCTTATCACATAGTGGTTACTGCCAAGTCTCCTCAGTAATGTACAGATGCCATATGTTTTAATATTACGTAAACTTTTTTTTTTTAGTGATGCTGCAGCTAAATTCACTTATAACTCAAGTGTATATCTTTCCTCCTCTGGAAATTAAATTCTTATAATCTCAGTGCCTTATTTGCAAAGGCCTACATTTGTAGAACCATTTATCTTCCTGAAGGGAATTGTATGAGACCCTGGAGATGAGTAATAGCATCTCTTAATCAGCCTTTTGAAATGTCTTTGTTACAGCATCAGCACAGTGGTGGATGTTTTGTAGTATGATATGAAACAACATGCTTACTGCTAAGATCTTGTAATTTTAACAAAGAAGAAGCAATCAGAAAAGGGACTGGTAGACACTGGCACTTGAAAATCAAGAGCTGAATGTTGTCTGCACTGAGGGCAAGAATGATGGAAAGAATGAACAAATACCAAACAGGAAAGAGTCCTTTTGTGCATGCCAGTGTTATCTGCTGGGTCCTACTTAGCAGGCTGTGTTGGCATAGATTCATACATTATAGGTTTATGTAGCTTCTCATTGCCTGCTTACATTTTCTTACATTGCCTACTGTTACATTTTCTTTGATCTTTATCTCTGTATTGTGTAAAGGTTCAACCTACACTTGCTTTAATATACTGGATCCCCATTTTTGTTCTTTTTCTTGTTCTAGATAAGTGGTATTTCTCAGAAATTTAAATAATCCAAAAATAAAATAACAAAATTTTTTGACACAACTCCCATCATATGTAGTACATTTTCAATACATGACAAAAATATGAATTTTCCATTTTATGACTTAGGCGGGACCCTTCTGGACCACAATGGGTCATGAAACCCTATTTTTGACATGCCTAGACAAGTGCACCTACATTATGCCTTACTGACCTTTTCCTTAATAGTTTCCAATTATGGAGCTGTCATAACAGCTCTACACAGCCACTTTCCATGTTTCACCATTCTGATGATTAGAGTCACCATAATTTCTTAAGCCCACTCCAAATAAACTGCATCTTTCCCTCCTTTCATAGAAAAGTTCTGTGTTTGCTATAAATCTAACTTTTCTTCTACTTCTTCCCTCCTCTCTGATTAGTCCTCTTGTTTTCTTCTGTATGATGTCAAATTGATCTGTTTGCTATTTGTACCACTCCATGTAAAACTGCCTACATATCGAGGCCTCACCTGAGTGACAAAATAATAACTCTTAGGAGTTGTGTGACATGGCATTAATGTACTCAGAGTTAAAGCTTGCTACTTTGTCTGCACTGTCGAGTGGTTGATATGTAGGTATCCTCTTTGTGTTACAAACTTAGGTCTCATCTCTTTCTCTGTTGCATGGCTGCATCAGTGGCTTGTATTTCTGTTTTCAATTTTTCTTTACTCTGTGTAGTGGTTTGAGCCTGTCTTTAATGAAATATATCTTGCAGATATAAATCTTTCTTTCCAATTTATGAGGTTCATTTTGGATTCTGATTTTTTCCCTCAGCTTGCTTGCATCCTCTTCTCCTTTTGCTGATTTTACAAGTAAATGCTTGTAAATGCCTAATCTAAGACATTAATGAAATATTAAATAGAATTTGATTGTCAATGGATGGTGGCAGAGATAAGTAGGCAGTTCAGGGCCCAGAGATGTTGCATGATTTTCTGACTAGGGCAGGGAACCATTACTTTGCTATTTCATTTTTATTTCTTTTGTAGAGAACTGGAGAGAGTGGACTTGATGGTAGTGTTGCAGTGGAAAATTGTTTCTGTGAGTCCGAAAGTAAGACTCGGAGCCAAGTTTTGTAGGAGATAAGATAAAGGGTGGGTACTTTAACGAGCAACCCTGCTCATCCAGGAATACATTACTGCGCGCTACTGCAAGCTTCGATTCTACAGTTTGTATAATATAATCTATCCAATCGCTACAGTCCACATGTCCCAGTTCCACCCCTGTCCCCTCCCAGGTTCCACCCCCCTGAATTGGGTCTAGGGTCTCCCGAGACCCTCCGTCTTCCTCTTCCTCCTCTTCTTCAGCACATAAAGGTCTTTGGATGTTCTCCAGGGCTGTGGGTCACTCTGCTCTATGTTTATGTTAGCTTCTAATCTGGCACCTTAAGAGAGAGACTAAATAACTGGAAAACTTAGCGGCCTGTTCTTGGAGCAGGGGTTAGAGATAGGGAGGAATCTTATACTGTAAGCTGCTACAGACTACTGTGTTTCTAATGTGTTTCTAAAATCTACAAAGTGTGAAAAATCAAAAAACTAAAGACCCCTTGGCAACAGTAGGGATGCAAAATTGCAAGACAGATTTTATGAAGGCTTTGCATCCCAAAATTGTTTTAAATTGTAGTAAATACCTTTGTCTTCATGTTATAGATGCAGAGGGCAAAGGCAGGCAGATGGTCAGTGAGAAAGCTGGTGCTGGCAATGCATCTTCCCTTAGCAGTGCCAGGGGCTCCCTTTGCTGGTCTGACACACACAGACCACTCGGAGAGGGAGAAGAACAAAGAGAGAGTTTATTCGTGGTTAGGGGTTTATATGGACTTTGGAGGGATTCAAATCTACCAATAATAGACAAGAGGGGAGTTTGGCTCTGGGCCGATGGGAGTAAGGAGATTTACATTCAGTAGGAGGGGGGGTTCATGTAACAGACATGTTGCAGTCTTCCTCCGGACCCTGAGATAACAGGGTATTCTGGGAAGAAGAAGCAGTGACTTTGCAAAAAGACATTTCACCAGACATTGTGTGCATTCAAACAACATTAAAAACATCAGTTGTTAAAGCATTATCAGTGGCTTGTTGATCTTCATCACAAATCTATTTCTGACAGGACTTTCTCCATGCTAGATATTGTGAATCAATTCAGACAGGTCTGCTCTGCTTCTCATGGTGTCCGCCTTCCCTATGTTTACATGTGCTCTGCAAAAAAGTTGTTGCAGATGTATACATTGAATAGGCATGTTCTCTACCTTGATTAGCATTATTAAAATGCCCATTAATTGGTTAGTGATGCTGACATTGAGAACAGCAGAAAGAGAAGGAATAAAAGGCAAATCATCTAGAATTATCACACGATCACATAAAACCCTTCAATTTTTTCACTTCCTGTGGGAGAACGCCTGTCCTATGAGGACTGGAAGAAATACTACAAAAAATGGATTTATGAGGACGGCGATGGATTAGAACTGCCAGAGGTCTTAAAGGACATCGGAACTAGTGCTGTGGAAGTTTAATTAGGACTGTTGTGGTTTAATTGTACGGTTTTCAGTTTTTACAGTTTTAATGTTACTCTCATTGTGGTTTTCCCTTCCTAATTCTCTTTTTCCTATCCTCCATACTGCCTTCTTCCCCCTCAGACCTTTTCCCGCCTTTGCCCAGAACCCTGTCCCCTCATTGGTTAGTTTTCCCACCTTTGGCGATCATCATCCCATTGGCTCCCCTGTTACCCTGGTTATGCACTCCATCCAACCCCATCCCAGTTCTGGAACCTTCCCCTCAGATCCCTATAAAAACCCAAGTTTCCGTCAATAAATTGCTTTTTGTGCCCTCATCTCCAGTGTGTGTGGAGTGCGTTCAAAGCCTGTTGGTCAATGGCTGTCTCTTGGTGCCCAAACAGGGACCCTGGGCAGAAGGTTCTTCAGTGAAAAAGACTCACCAGATGTCTGTGGGCTCAGGCGGTGGAGTGGACTTGGCTCCCTGTTCAGACAGACATCCACAGCTAAGTGTGCCGGATTCTTCGACCCACCGCTGGATAAGGTAGGCCAGCAGCTGTGCAGTAGCGTCCCTCCTATGACAAACTTCTCATTTTCATTTCTGTCATGGGTGCGGTCCTCTCCAAAAGAGAGCGAGAAAGCTATAGTTGCTTAAAAAATTTAATTTATTATAACAGCCACCTGATTGATAAACCTTCTCTCAAATTGCTGGTTAAGTGAATCTCAAAAAATAATTATGTTGTCCCCTATCATATCACTTATTTGGAAAAGGACAAGTTGGGACTTAAATTATGGCAAGCCACGTGACATAGTGATCCCTGGCATCACAGGCAGCCGTCACCTGGCGTTTGATTTTAAGCATCTTTGCCAAGCAAGAAAGGGAGAAATTAAGTGATTGTGAGGAAGGGACAGTCAGCAATTGTGGTCGAAGAACGTGAATGGCATCGGAAGCAGGAAAAGGGCTAGGACCAGTAATTCCAACATCGTCATCACCCCCACAAAATGGTGCTCTCGACCCACCCTCATCAACCCAAGATGGCTGCTCTCGCTACACCAGCCCTTCCTCACCTTCCCTACCATCACAAAATGGCTGTCAGAGTAATCTATTGCAAAATGACGGCCAGCCATCTTTATCACAAAATAGAGACAATCATAACACCTTGCAAAATGGCATCAGCCACCCCTCCATACAACAACATGTTGGCCCCCATCCTCAAGATGGGGGGCCAGCCTTGCAGGCCCCACCCACTTCTGGCATCCTGGAAGTAGGAGCCTGCAAAGATGGCACAGCCTGTGAACTAGGCCTTGCCAGAGTAGAAACCCACCAAAGCCATTGGGCCCACCTTAAGAAATAGGCTGAGGAAGTGGACAATTTAAACTTGATTAAGGCGTTTCCAGTTATTTTCCGCCTAATGGTCCACCAGTCTCGGAGCCAATACTGTTTCCTGTGCTTAAGGATGCCAAAAAGACCATTGCTGAATATGGAGGGCTTAATTCCTTGTTCACTGCGTTTGTTCTTACTACGAATGATACTAAAGAGCTTGAGAGGGCCTTGCTGAGTGAGGTGCAGGCTTTGCTGTTTGAGGACAAGTAGAAAGCCCTCATCCACAAACATGCAGAAGAGGCCTTTTCCACCAAAGTGCCAGTTCTAGATTTGGTTAACGTCTTATTCGGAGAAGGGCCGTACATTTCTAATCTAGCTCAAGCTAAGATCCCCCTAAATGAATTAAATATTTCTAAGAATTTGGCCCTTCCAGCTATTGTGTTTGTCACTGAGGCATCAGTATCGGCTCCATCTTTCACACAAATACAGCAGAAGCCTGCTGAGCCATTCCTAGATTTTGCTAGAAGCCATTTCCAAGCAAGTAAAGAACAAGGAGACTCAGGACACTTTGTTTTTGAAATTGGCACTAGAACAGTCTAATGATAAATGCCAAAAAGTCCTTAAATCTCTCCAGGATCCCACCCCCATGGATATGATCAAGGCATGCTGCAATATAGGACTTTATACATCATTGACATCTCAGTTGGCTGAAGCTCACACACAGTTAACATCTCAGTTGATGGAAGCTCTAGTGGTTTTGAAACCATCGGGAAGTACGTGCCATCATTGCAAGCAGACAGGGCACTTAAAAAGGGACTGTCCCCAGTAAAGAAAAAAACCCCCCAACTGTTCCACCTAGTCTATGCCCTTGGTGTAAAAAGGGATTACATTGGGTGAGTTTGACAATGGTTCTGGGAGCATCCCTCCAGGGGTTGAGGTGTCTACCCATTATCTGGGCTGTTACCCCACAGGAGGGAAAAACAAAGACAATTTATTGTTAAAACTTTCACTGTAATATAGGGTAAGTATAACTAAGAGGCTGGGTTATGCTAAACAGTGGATGGGTCATCCAAGCTAAGGGATCCCTGTAAGTTAATCATGGCGAGAGCAGGTATCTAGAGCTAATCCATTATTCATAAACACAAGAGAAAGGGGAGCAATAGATGTTGCAAAACAGGTTTTGGTACACAAGGAACACACAGAAACTGCAATTCTTGTCAAATGCAAAAGACAGGATATGGGCCAATGTCTGCAAACTGCATTAAGTTGGGGAGGCTTCCTGTGCTCTAGTGTTCTGCAGTTTGTATTCCAACAGAAGAGTGTCTTTTATTCAGGCAGTCTCCCTTGTTCTGACTGACAATGATTTGAAGCTCTCTGAAATATGAAGATTGTAGGCTATCCAGTTTTTATTTCTTCCAGAGGCAATAATATCCATTGCAAAAATGCAACTGGCTCTGTCTTGTGGCTGACTCAACTGCATCTTCATGCTATTGTCCTTCCTCAAAAACTCCAGGATCTGGGTTTCTCTATGCCCAGTCTCTCCGATAGGACATATTTCACTTCACCGTGGTATTTTTAGAAATGCTGCTTTAAAAATATGCTCACCTACTGATGGCTGATGAGTTTCAGTTGAGGGAGGAACATATGGTTTCCCAGTGACAGACACTGGATTTCCCTGGCCTAAGAGCAACTCAAACTGCTATTCCCTTAAATAAGCCCAGGTGCCAAGTAAGAATCTAACAGTGATTTAATCCTGGTTAGTGCACTTAGTTGAAAGAAAGCCTCCATTAAGTCTAAATGTACTTTTCTGACTCAATATTCTGACTTTCTGTACAGTTTTATATATAAACATCCAATAGAATTTTCCCCTCCTCTTTCCCACTCCCAATTTAATTTGCGGTTATCTTCTATAGTTGATGATACTTCTGTAGCTCTTAAAACAGCTTCGATGCTTATGCACTAAGGTATTTTGTAAATTTTTGTAGATAGGAGTCATTTAGCAAACAAGTTATGAAATTAACTTGCAACTTACCACACATATCAGCATAATTGCTGGGATAGATTCTGCAAAGCTAGGCAACAATTGCTCTCTGCAATAAATCTATATTTTTCACTGAATTGCAGTAACACTTTATGGACTCAAGGGCATTTCTTTCCAGCAATAAAATATTGATTGATTCTCAGCTTTGGGTGAACACATAGATTTTTGGTGACATTCTAATGGTAGATGATAATGATGATGATGATGCAGAAATCCTGGCAAAAATGCTATATGCTGAGCTGTATGGAGGATGGGAGCTGTGAATAAAAAAGGGCGGTTTTATTGCAAGCAAGTTGATTAAATAGAGCAAGAATATTTAGTGGGCAAATTGAACAGATAGTGGAGGGTCACAAGCAGGTTGAGCAATTGGGATGTTGAGACACCAAGGGACTTTTTCTGTGAATAGAGAACTTATGGGTTGTTTGAGGTGCATGCTAGGTGGAACAGAGAGCGTGTAGGACAAGGGTCCTGTTCTGGCCCACTGCCAAGGGACTTCGGTGGCCAGGATAGGGGACTTACACAAAACCTGTCTTGTGACAACCAACACAGGTTAAGCAAGGCATAAAAACTTCCTTTTAAGGAAGAAATGTGAAGCCTGTCTTGTGAGGAACTGCCTTCCGAAAGTGCATAGCTATACAAATGAAGAAGCCATAAAAAGTGTAACCGCCTAATCCCAGGTGTGCTCAGACCTTCCCACAGGCACACCTAGCGCGCTGTTCATAAAAGTGCTTTGTTGCTGTCTAAATTAAATGAAGAGATATTTCTCACAGTAGCTATGAACTAGAATTTTGATTCATGAATCTGATTGAAGATGTAAATTTTTTTTAATACCTAAGAAGGAAATGAGGTCTTGTTTTTACCTATTTTTAATGACAGTGTGGGGTTTGGAAGTTTTATTTAATTTTCTTTTGAATAAAATGATAACACAGCAAAAAAAGCGCAACTATAAAATAGCATTGAAATAAAACATAGAAATGTTTCAACATTTAGACAAAACATTAGGGGATATTTTGTAGACCTAAGTCCTATTTTTGCAAGACACTGACTTTGAATTTATCTTCATCTCATGATACTAAAAAAATATTTTGAAAAGTCTGACCGCTCAGCATCCCGAAACAGAACGGTATGTTCCTTTTGCTTGGTTTGATGTTTTAATTAGGAAAAGATCCAATGAAATGTATTAGAGTTTCACATATCAAGTGACTTACTTTGAATCTGGCCCTAATTGTGGGTGTTGAGTGCCCAAAATTATGTCTGTGAGCAAAGCTCTTCTCAGGTTGTAATTCTCATTTTCTCTACTGTCGCTTCATAGATTAACACCTGCTCCTTTTTGGTAAATTTTAGCTTAATTTCCCTTCTTTTTAAATGTAAGATTCGATAAAATTCTCCAGATTGTTTCATCTTTAAGTTTTCTTTTAGGTTTTATAACAATAAGCAGTTTAACATCTGAAAACCTCTCTATATAAGATTTCTTTCATAATATTGAGATTGCATAGAAACATAATTAAAATTCCTCACTTTAGTTAATTATTCTTGAAAACTCCTGTATCTTCTTCGTTCCAGTGATGCCTAAATTGAGGAAAAAATTTTGAGACAATATTAGTTTGGGAAAGGTAGAGAACAGTTCTTTAATGAAAGTTTTCATTGTACAAAGTATAGAGAGACACACCTTACCTCCAAGAACAGCCTTGTGTTTCTTCAGGACCTCAGGCAGGACCTGAGGCTCTTCATGGCTTGACTGGAGGAGAGGGGGAAAGTAGCAGGGTAACCCTGCTTCTGCTGTATTGCCCCCCTCAGTGTATAGAGATACAAAGCCTGCATGGGGGTGCTTCTTAATTTTATAACAGTACTTAATTACCATAACTAAAGGTTATATCCAGCCCAAGAATTATCCTCCCCCAGAACCTCCCCTAGATCTGACCCTTAGCATGCCTCCTTGGAATTGAGTCAGAAGTCTCAAGACACTTTACTTCTTCACCATCTGTCCTAGTTCAGCAAGCTGGGACCAGTTCATCACTGTGTGGGTATGACCAAAGCTGTGTATTCTAAACCCACTATGCCATTTCCCAAGAACTGTTAACAATGGACCATTTGCAGCAGCTGCCCAGGGCACACCTGACCACTCAGGATGTGAGCTGGATGTGAAAGACACCTGTGAGATAAGAGCTGTGGTAACTCCCTTCTAGGAAATCTTTAGCACCTCCACACCCGGCCTAGGTGTCATATCTGCTAATGGGCCATCAATGATTCCGAATACCCTATGACTCACAGAGTGAGATTACTCATTGTGTGATCCCCCATCCTGGGGGAGACACTGGGCAGTCCCACCTGGACCTGAAGGGATATAATCTTGGGGGGTTTGGGATTTGGGGAACCATTCGTCGGATCCAGAGGAGGACCAGAACCTTGACAGGAGGAGACCACCACTCTTAGCCAGACTGTGACCAACATCTGCACCAACAGGTTTCTCATTTCTTTTTAGTTTGGACTCAGGGGGAACCATGTGGGGCTCAGCACAGGGGCTAACAAACACTATGGGTTTGTGCCCAAGGGGACTGGGTTATACGTCTGGGTTTTGTGGGTTAAAACCAATTTCCCTTTGTATCATTGCATTTATTGTAATATGCTTTTATTAAATTGTAACTCTGACTTACAATCTCTTTTGTCTTGGGTTCGTTTCTCCTGCCGGTTTACCTTTAAACCAGCACACCATCATCTTCTTCACAGCATGTTCCCTCCTTTGAAGCTTTTCCAAGGTCCCTGGGCCTTCTAATTGCTTTGACTAAAATGATATCTTATTTTGGCTATAATATGTGCTGCTACTGTATTCGTGGTACGTGTATACCCTTAACACATCAATTCAGGAATATGGCACAAAGGTACAAACTGCTAGTTCTTACATCAAATATGAGAAGCTATACAACTATATAAAAATTTACAAATATACGAATATATAAATATATAAAGACATATACATATATATACAAATATAGAAAGTCCTAAAGCATCACCAGAGTCTTCTTGTGATTGTGTCTTGGGTTGATGTGACAAAACACCAACTGTCCGAGACAGAGTGAAAAGGGAAGAAGAGGGAGAGGGAAAATAAACTTCAAACCAGGTTTATGCTGAAACTAACTACACATATTTATACAGAAAAGAGAAAATTAAAAGAAAACTACACTATAACACACACTTATACAAGTTATATATAACAAGAAATAACCTTCCACTTCCCAGTTAGTACAAAATCTATTATTCTAGATATATAGGCACTCTAAAAGACACTTACCAAGAAACAGAAAGAGTAACAACAAAATATTTCTACTTCCCTGAAATCAAACAAAATGCAAGCAGGGGCAACAGCAGGAGCAAGGCCCACTCCAACAAAGCAGCAGCTGCACCAGGTTCTGCCCACACCTCGGCCATGGCAAAACTGACCAAGCCACTCCCACACACTGGATTTTACCCCTTTTGAGATGATGTAATTTGGTATGGAATACAATATTATTGGCTAGAAGAAGTCAACTGTTAGCTAGCTCAGCTCAGCTCAAGTCAGCTGACAATCTCAGGCCTGGTCTGAACTTTAAAGCCTAAATTTAGGCCCACCTGGCTAAACCTGTAACGACATGTTACTCCAAAATCCTCATTAGCCTCCAGATAAGCTTTTGTTACTGAAGCACGTCATAAAATTGTATATATATGGTTTCATTACTAAACAATGAGTCTCATCTGAAGGCAATAGTCAGTAGGTGCTTTTCTATTCTCTTTAATGTGATAGAGCACATGTGACCAGCTCTTAAAATAAAAGCACTCCTCTTCTGCATTTAATCCTAAAAATTAAAAGGAAAACATCTAAACCTGTGAACGCCTGGGTGTTTAGCCTGCAGTTTGTGGATAGTGCAGATCTTTGCACCTGGCTGTGCAGCCAACTTGATGGGAAAATCCCACCTAGCACTTTTCTGATGCAGGGATGTTTGTAGTGATTTAGTAGTGGTTGTGCCTCTCCCTGAATTGGATAAACGCATTTTCTGGATGAAATGAGCTAAGGTTTTCAAGATAACAAATACTACAAAAACCTTTGCAAGGCAAAAATACCATGTAGGAATTATAGTCCAGAAATGGTCACAATAAAAATGAAGACTTTTTTTCCCTTTTAAAAAAATCCAAATGAGAACAGCAGTAATTTATAAGTAAATAAGTAATTTCTATTGTATTAAGCAACTATGATACTTTTGATACAAAGACTAATATTGAATATTGATTAAAACATATAATTTTGTATTTTAGTTAATTCTGGAATACCAATCCATAACTGCAAATTTGAAACTTTTTTTCAGGCAGGGGAATGGCTGTGATATTCATCTCTAAATGAATATCTTTCTCTGACTTGGAGGGGTAGAGCTCCTAGGATTTGAAGAATTCGGCTAAGAACTTTAAAGAAATCAGTATTTTGGTCTTGGTATGTATCATGAATGAATGTTTTAAAGAATTCTCTAAGTGACCTTAAAACACTCATTGGCAAATGTGTGATACTATTTGAGGTACTGTTTCCAGATTACAGCTGGAATCACACATGCTGCCTGAAACCTGCAGTTAGAGAGCCCTTATGATCCATTTGGCCAGATGAAAGATGTCCCTACTCACTGTGGAGGTGGTTGGAATTACAGGATGTATGAGGTCCCTTCCAAGCCAAACCATTCTGTGGTTCTATGACTAGTATTTAATTTTCTGTGAAAACCCAATGACCAAATTCCTGTTATTTAAAGATATTAAAAATTACTCATGGAGAGGAGAAAACAGCCTTTAGCTCTTAATCTTGCCATGGGCTAATCATTCACTTGCCTTGGTCTCTGGAGAAGTAGGTACTGCCTTTTGGAGATGTGAGCTGGCATCAGTTTTTCAGAGGCTGCTGTTGCACCTGTTGCCTGAATAAATTCCCACTGAATTATAAAGATAATGTTGCTCTAGTATATCTGCCAGGAGATATAATTTTCTGGCAGGACTTTCTGCCTGCCTGCCAGCTCCATATGGTAATGTGTTCTGATACTTGTTAAAAATCTGGTTGATTGTAGTTTAGGGGCAACATTAAAAGCTTAATTCAGTTCAGGAGGAGACATAGATCACTGTGAGGGGATTTTCATAAACATATCGCTCTAGGCATCTTGTCTCTCTTCCTCTGGCCCCCCAGTCTCTCCCTCATCAGCTATTAACCTACACAGGCAAACAGCCTTAGTATCTGGACATGTTCAAGGGAACAAATCTCAGCATAAAAGGTGTAAAGGGATAAATGTTCACATTTAGAGTGTATGATTCAGAAGCAAAAATTGGTCTTATTGTTTCTGTCACATCAAGTGCTGTCAAGTCAGATTCAGTGTTCTGTATAGTTATTGAAAACATTAATTAATCCAAAACTTGTTTCACATGGACAAGGCTAATCAAAATGTTGCTATTTATGGCCTTGTTTATGAACAGTTGCATCATGGACCTGGTTTTGGTTGCTCTTTTTTAATATTTAGATGCTTTTTAATGAATTCATTGAAAGAAAACAGAAAGAGTGTTTAATCACTGCTATCCTAATTATCCTATAAAATAAAATGGCATTCCACTACAGATTCCAGCAGTGAGTGCACTGAAGACCTTTGGCATATTTCATTAATTGAGTAAAGTGGTTTTTTTTTTGCAATTTAGATAAAGTGAAAACAATTCAGTGGAAAAGAACCTTTGGCTAGCATGACAACTTTTGCTTGATTTATATTTACATGGAAAATATTGTTCATGGACAGTCCAGAGGTATCTTCTATCCCACTGCCTTTTCTTTGCTAGTAGCTAGTATTGGATGTTTATGGCAATAGTATAGGGACAGGTGCAGAGCTGTATTTTTTCCTACTTTTCATTCTCACTCTGAAGTGCAGGAACTTTAGAAAAGTTATATATGCATTTTTAATAGCCTTTGGTGGACTTCCTGATACAGTTTTGAATTTATGTATTTTTATGCAAATCCGAAATTTCTAATCTATTCCTTTATAATTCCAACATTTTGTGGCACTGAATCCCACAATATAATTATATCCTTTCTGAAAAAAACCCTACCTGATTAATTCAGGGTAAAATGTTGACACAAAAGCAAGTGGGTGTAAACTAGAATTAATGTATTTAAGGTTAGAAGTTAGAAGAACAGTCCCAGTAATTCCAGTCAGACTTTTATGGGCAGTGTGAAGAAGGAACATGAGAAGTTGTCAGTACAATTATAAAATGCAGTTTTAGGTAAACGAACTTAAAGACCCAGGTATTTTCCTACAAGAAGTTCCTTTCTCTCTAACTTTTAAGTCAGTGATGGTACATCTTTCTTCAAAACGTAAAAACTTAGGGAGCACAGCTCTTGTCAACATTGATTACAGCTGTTACGAAGTCAAAAGACTTTGAGGAAAAAGGCTCTTAAAAAGCATTTTTAACTTGTAAAACAAGGGCTGATCTATTGTTGCCATTAAGAGTCTCATATTTTGGAATGCCCTATAAATCTTGAAACTTGTGGAGACCTTTTAAGTAGGAAACATCATTTTTGGCACCCTGGAAAATTGCCAGTTGAGTTTTAGTGTGTTCCCTTCAGTCTTTCATTGAGGACGCAAGAACAAAGTCATAAATTACATAAGGGCATTTTTATTTCCTGCCTCATCAGGATGAACTCTGCTGTATTTGACCTTTCAATTTTCTAATCTGTAAACACTTCTTGCAAACTCTATAATTAAATGACAGGCTACACTCTGGCTGGAAGTGATTGAAGATTACTCTTAATTGTAAAAGCACACTTTTCAGTGGATTGTGTAAAATACATATGCAGACTAGAGGCAAATATAAACAATAATTAATGTGTGAATGCAAACAGTGAATTGATTTGGAAGGTGTGTGCAGAGCTCCTCTCCTTTTCTGTACCCTCATGCTCTCTGCCTGCTTTCAGGCTGGAGTACAGCTCTGCGGTCTCTACACCTGAGCAAAGGCTCTGAGGAGGTGGAGGATGGTGACAGAGTTTTTGATAATAATGAGGTAACCCACAAACTAAAGGCATTACCCACCTGACAGTTACCCAGCCAAATTCCGCCTCACAGACACATTCTGTCTTCTCTTATTCCCAGTTGAAATAAATCAAATGTTGGAATGATTCAGCAGAGTCAAGTAAACATTTCTTTGCAGGCTTGCAACAACTGCTGAGCAGACTGAGCATGCAAAAGCACCAGGTTATTATGTAGATGCAATGAGATTCTGACTTAAACTGATATAAATTAAATTGAAATGAGTCCCTATAAAATTGACAGGTTGAAACTATTGATTTTTATGTTCTATTTTTTTACATGCTTTCCTGCAGCATCTTCTGAGCTAGGTATGTTTTGTCTATTCAGACTATTTATTTATTGGTTTACGAAGTGGTCTGCATTTTCAAAAAATTGCTTTGATTAAAAATCCTAGATAATGTCCTCCTATTTCAGGCTTTGAGCTGGGGTAAAAATGATTCATGCTGCACATTAACTTTGGTACTTCTGCAAGTGTGACTATATATTGCTTTAGTAATTACCATGTTTTTCCAAGTTTAATTTCCCTGGAATTGCTTACAGAAGTGATTGAAACTTTATGTAAGTAATCATATTGTGACTATTTAAATGACACCTCCTTGAATAGCATCATGCTGTCAAATAGCTTTAAAGCTGATTCTGTGCAACCTCAGCAAAAATGAGCAGTGCATGTGATATTCTGGTTCTTGTGTGTGATATTTGGCTGAGGTAAATCAGTAGATTTTTGCTCAGTTAATTTAAAAAAATTTCTCATGCTTTCTTGGAAGTGCACAATCCAACATTAAACTTGTGTGTGAATAAAAACCTGTGTTGATTTTTGATTTATCTGTTGAAAATGCAAATGAAAATCAGAATTATGAAAAACTTATGTAATATAAATGTCTATTACACACTGAACAAGCAACATGTTGTCCTTTTTAGAGTATATGCCCAAACTCTCCAAGCTCACCAGGCGGATAAAGACAAATTCTACACAGACCTGCACCGCCTCATCCAAAAGGTTCCTGAAGATGATAAGATCATGATCCTTGATGACTTTAATGCCAGATTAGGAAAGAACTCTGAAGCCTGGAAAGGAGTACTAGGCAACCATGGTGTTAGAAACTGCAACGACAATGGACGCCTCCTGGTAGAGTTTTGTGCAGAACGGCAGTAAACAATAATCATATATTCATGTGAGAAAAGTCTGAGATTTTGCGAAAGGATCCATGGCCAAGCTTGTGTGTATGCTAGCTGAGTAAAATCATAGAATGATACATATCCTGAGCTGGAAAGGGCCCACAAGGATCATTAAAGTTCAGTGCCTGGCCGTGCACAGGAAAACCCCAAAATCACATGGTGTGGCCTGGCCAGCAGCTGGTTGCAGATGGGCATGAGAAGAGAAGAAAGAGAATTACTTTCCAGTCAGCACTGAATAACCAAAGTTTGATGGAATGCACTGGCAAGGAAGAAGGTGCTTTGTTGCATAGCATCAGAAAGGGAATCACCACTAGTGTGTCATCAGACCACTTGCTCCTAGGTTTCAAGGCATAGAGGGGTCTGGTTACCTAACAGTTCCAATTTAGAAAGGGTATGTGAGCCTGTGTACATATTATGCAATAAGGGGAGATCTCCTAGTATTAGTTGTGTTATTTCTTGCCAGGGGACAGGGCTAGGGAGGTCCTAGGAAAATGCTTGAACTGGTGTGAAGCATGAAGGAATGGCAACTACACTCAAGCAGCTGGAAATGATTAAAAGAGGAATAATTACTTTCTTCTATGAGATTTGCTGCCAAGTGGTTGTGATGGACTGAAATGTTGGTAATGTCTCAAACATTGTCAAAATCATACAAAGACATCTTGTCAAACTGCAAGAAACTGACTATCTGTGACCACCAAAGCACCCCTCTCCCAATGCATCTTTACTGAAATTTGGACTGTGACTGGAAACTTGAGATAAGACTACTGTCTAATCATCTCAGGTCTGAAGGGAAGTAAACAAGGCCCAGGGGGTGGTGGAGAAGGGTTTTGGCTGTGTGATGGTGAAATCTCTCCATATGAAACCAAAGGAGCAAACCCCCCACTCTGCAAAGACAATGTACACATAAGACATTCACATGACAGGCATCTAGAAGGGTTATAAACCATTAAAGACCCCCAAATTGTCCCCCCAACTAATTCCTGAGGCCTTCTACCACCAGAGGACTGCATGTGATCCACGCGAGGTAACAAATCCAGAGCCTGTCCCAAGAGACTGCAAAGCTACCCCCCCAATGTAGGGAAGGTGCCTGGGCATCTCCTAAATGTGCATGAATGCATCGGATTTTATGTTTTGTGGGACCCTCACCACCAAGAAGACTAGAAGAACCAGACCAACGGGATGCTGCCGGGTTCCACAGTGGTGATATGGTGATACATTTTCCATTTTATTCTCTCTCTGTCATTTTCTTTCTTTCCCCTCTTCCTTTTTTCTATTTCTTTCTATCTCTCTCTACCTCACAGTTAGCATTAAATAAAACCCATATTATGGACTTTGGTATGTGGTCTCATTTCTACCTTAATTCGGGAAGGGGCATTTCTAATAATTTTAATAATGGCCAATCTTTGCGAATGAAGATTTGGGAAGGGCTCACCCCACGTGCGTGTGCCCTTCGAGCCTGTGCAGTGGAGTTTTTAGGTGAGGCACAGCGTGTGCAGAACTGGCCCCACTGTTTAAGTCCTAAGGTTCATTTGCCAAGGCCGAGCAAGCTTGGACAGTGACAGTGAAGTCCTTGGGACTATCTACAGCACCCGGTACTAACCGGGCTGACCCTGCTTGGCATCCGAGATCTGACGGGATTGGATGGCAGGGAGGCATTTAGCTGCCGGGGGCGGTCCGTACTGAGACTCGAACTCGCGACCTTGGGATTCGGAGACTGGAGTGCTCTCCACTACACCACGGGACCGCCCCTAATAATTTTAATAACCAGATCATAACAGTGGTTTCCAGATGAGCAAATAATGTTGCAGTCTAAGTAGATAATGTCTCTTATATCTTGCCTGCCATAGTGGGTGGACAAGATAACAGGCTATGTTTGTGCTGTAGGGATTGTGGAAAGGTGAAAAATAATTCATCCATTTCATAAACTCTTGGAGCTAAAGCCAGTGATCAAAAATTGCAGTGTTAACATCGCAAATGGCATAAAGGGACTTCTTAAAGGCCCATTTGATGTGGTATTGGCACTGCTACATATCTAATTGAGAAACTTTTGAAGCTCTTGAAGCATTAGAGCTGTCAGCTGGACTAAATGACTTTAATATCAGTACAGAGATGGCTTTACTCCCTTTTCTTAATAATAAAGTAATTTGTGTTTCTGTAATAGTTTGCTCAGATTCCAGGCTGTTTCATAATTTTTTTTTTTAGCTTTGTTGATATCCTCTGAGTCAGATGTTGAGGATTTGCCATTTAAAAATGGTCCTTCCTACAGTGTTAATAGAAGTTATCAGTGAAATTACTGCATTGTTTTGAAGAAGTGTTTGTATCCTGGTCGTTCTGGCTTGAAGAAAAAGAAAGCCCTTACATTTCAACCATTGTTAACAGTTTTGTAAATTCATTCTTGTAGTATATAGACTTCAAAAACTGTTATTGAAAATTAAACCATTATTTTCAATATGTAGAATACATTAATTAAACAATGACTCAGAAAAGGTTCCTTAATCTCAAATTTCAGAAACTATCATAAAATAAGGCACACCCCTTTTTTTAGTGAAAAATATTCATTCATAATCATGTGTAATCTTTCTTAATTAATTAAAGGGAATGTTCAAAATCATATCATGTATGTTCTGGAAAATAAACCCTACACCTATAGCTTTCAAGTAAAACAATTATAAGAATATTTAGAAAAAGGGACATATTCTTACTGTCAGATTATTTTATTAGGGATTTAAAATTTTGGCATAATAAGGAGATTTGAACTAAGTGTCATGGGTTTAGCCAGGTGGGCCTAAATTTAGGCTTTAAAATTCAGATTAGGCCTAGAATTGTCAGCTGACTTGAGCTGGGCTGGGCCAGCTGACAGCTGACTTCTTTTAGCCAATAATATTGTATTCCATACCATAATACCTCATCTCAAAAGAAGAAAAATCCAGTGTGTGGGAGTGGCTTGGTCAGTTGCTTCGTAGCTGTTGCTCCAGCAGGACACACCGTGCTGTCCCAGGAGGGATGGGGAGGCCCAAGCCCACAGCACTGGCTCACCATCATGTTATCTTAGGGAAGTAAAATGTTTGTTCTTAGTTCTTCTCTTTGCTTAAGTCTGTCTTTGGGGAATTGACTTCTTTAGAATGATTTGTAGTTAGAATGGTAAAATCTGTGCTTATTGGGGAGTGGGAAGTTATATATAACTTGTGTGTGCTATATTGTAGTTTTCTCTTAATTTTCTCTTTTCTGTATAAATACATGTAGTTAGTTTCAGCATAAACCTGGTTTGGAAGGTTTTTTTCCCCCTCTCCCTCTTCTTTCTCCCTTTGGCTGGTTGGGAAGCGGAGGAACCCTTTTTCTCTGTACTTGGGCAGTTGGCATTTTGCCAGCTCAACCCAAGACACTAAGGATCCAAGATTTGAACAAAATGAGAGTGCTATCAGTACCATCTACGTAAACATCAACTTCCACTTGGGTAAAATGAATGGAAATGTTATCAAGTCTTTAAAATGTTTTCATCTGGTACAAGCATCAGCAGCTGAGGCACATTATAGCAGTGAAACACATACAAATAGGTTGATGATAGTTGGTCAAATGTGGTTGGTGAATTTCTTGCATATCTGAATTTTCAATGAAAAATACGGTGAAATTATTTTTATAATTTAAAAATAATTTTTCTTAATGTTGGGGGAAAAACCAAACCAATAAACATTTTGAATTATGAACAGCAAACCAAATATTTAACTTTTTATTAGATCGCTTGAGTAGAAATAGCTGAATTTGCTTCATCAATTCTGAAAGGTTTCTGTTGGATCACATAAACATTAAACTAAATCTGCTTGTGTTGCTGCAGTATATATACTGTGGAAGACTTATTTATTATGCTTTTTTCCCCCAGATATGCAAAGATCCTCCCTAGATCTCCTATAAACATAAAAATACCCACTCTGACCAGTTCTGCCAAACAGAAGTCCTATGGTTTTTATCTAAGTTATTACAGATCAGGCTTTAAATACAGTAAAAACAAATAGGCAAACAAAAAAACAGGTTTGTGGGTTCACTAATTTTAATGTTTCCTGAGAAACCCAGGGAAATACCTGCTATAAGCCAAATATTAAAATTTCTTGTAGAAAAGTGAAAACTGGTATTATTACTTGTTTTCTGTTCTAGTAACACTAAAGAATAAAGGATTTGTGGTTGGGCCTACAGCCAGAAGAGCCCATAAACACATGTTCACATACATGAATAGTCTCATCAAAGTCAAAACATTTAATTTTTATCTTCAAAATATGAGGGTTTTTAGAATTGTCAGCTGCAGAACAGACTGATGAATTAGCAGCAGATTAACAATTTAATAAAAATCTCTTATTTCCCATATTAACATGAATAGGAATTTCTTCCAGTCTAAAATCTTTGACCAGATCCTCCATGAGTGAGAGATCACGTGGTTGGTTTATGTAAATATCTAGACAGCTGTTCTGTCTGGTTTTGGTTTGCTTCTGTCTTTTAACTGAATAGATGTATAATGTGTTGGTTCAGTTTTCAATCTACAGTACTTATGTATGGCCAGACTTCGCAAACAAAGATTTGGGAAGGGCTCTCCCCACATGGAATTTTTTTTAGGTGAGGCACAGTGTGCTCAGGACTGGCCCCACTGTTTAAGTCCTAAGGGTCCATTTGCTATGGGTGAGCGAGCTTGGACAGTGACAGTGAAGTCCTCAGGACTGTCTACAGCTCCCAGTACTAACCGGGGCTGACCCTGCTGAGCATCCGAGATCTGACGGGATCGGATGGCAGGGAGGCATTGAACTGCAAGGGGATGGTTCCCACTGAGACTCGAACTCAGGTCCTTGGGATTCGGAGTCCAGAGTGCTCTCCTTCACACCATGGGACCGCTTTCTACAGTACTTAAGNGCTCTCCTTTACACCATGTGACCGCTCTCTACAGTACTTAAGTATATGATAAGGAAATTGTTGCATTTTCAAACCTTCTTTGAATCTATAATTTAAGCCATTTATATCAATTTTTGCCCCTTTTGGTCATCTCAGGTCACCTTTGATAACTCACTGTAAATTCTGAATTATCCCTCAACTGTTCACATACAGTGTTCTACATACTGGTGACAACTGTCTCCAAACAGGCTTTTTTCTGGTTAGGCCATGAGGTAGTTGAAGTCTCTAGGCTTCCAAAAGAGGATAAAGCACTTTATAAATACAATTATCCATGTTCTATGTAACTATGATTTGAAATATGATCCCACAGGTGCTGGGTGAATGTTGTAACCAGAGGGCTACTGGTAATTCTGGGGTGGTTTTCCATTTTTTTCATACTTTCTTAGCTTTTCAGATGGGGTAGGTAAATTGATATGGGTGGTCTAAGCAATTGAGCTATATATACCCTTAACTTCAAGAAAGTCTTCATAGCACAGTGTACTGAGTCTCCCTGTCACATGCCATCTTAGTCTCTTCATGCTGCCTATTTTCTATGTGCTTCCGTGCTGGATAGGGCAGGCAAGTTGCCAACTCCATCCTGACATTACTTTTCAGTATGGGAGCTGTCTTGCCTTGCTATTTGTGGCTGTATTTCACGCACGTTTTAGAGGTGAGGGTACCCTAGGTAATGGCATGCTTGTAATGATAGGTTTTGCATGCCTGGATAAACAGCAGATTTATGATCATGGCAGTAGATGGGTCAAGACTTTGCACCTGTGTAACTAAAATTTAAAAATTAGGTAAGTAATTTGGATTTCCAAAATTCATGGGTCAGATCCTTCTGACTTTCCAATTTCCCATTCAATTTTAAAGGAGAGAAGGTGTTAAGGTTCTACAAGTTCTTGATGCAGAAAGATATATAACACCTGTTAACTGCTTTTCTTAAAAAAATCGTCAAAAAGCTTTCTTCCCTTTCCAGTTCTTGTGATGTCTGTTGCTCCTGTAGCTTCTTCCCTCTCTCTCATGATGCCACCTCCTGAAATCTTCAAGGTGCCTAGCCTCACAGCTGTTCTGTGTCCTACAAAGTGAGCTGTGGTGTTTTCTGTTCTCCTTCTGAATTTTGTTGTTCTCTGCCAGTTTCTCTTTTTCATATATGCTGCTGTTCTAAAAAAGTCCTGACTTAGCAGGCCTCCTCTTCCAGTCTACACACTGGGCCTGGACACTCACACATATCTTGAAATGAACTGCATACTCTCATCCCCAGGGCGGTCAAGGCATCTCACTTGTATGTGCCTGCTCTTACCCTCAGCATATAGAAAGGTCACCTGAAAAGGCTTGACCCACAGTGTCAAAGTAGTCGCTTGTTAATACTGTGATGCACTTCAGCTTTAAAGAAGGACATTCAGAGAACAAAAACAGCAGCAGCAAAAAAAAAATTCAGGAAAAAGGCCATGGAGGTAGAACCACTAAATGGACTTAGTATTGTTAAAATCCTATTACAACTGCTACTGAAAAGCAGTTCCAAGTTTTCAAATGTGTTTGATATACTGTAAGAGTATGCTCAAGTTGGTCAATTAAGATATGGAGGATTTTAACACTCTGCTTGGCATAAGGGAGTAAAAAAATCTATGGCTGGGAAAGCTTGGATGGATTTAACACTATTAGAAACATGGCAATTCTCTCATTCAGACCAGGAACTGTGCTCTCAAAGAAATCTTCGAAAGAAGATGCCAGCTTGTGTACACATTATCTTTGACTACACTGCAAGTGTGCTCAGGTTCTTTGTTTTTCAGTCTTCTGTGTGAAGAGAACAATTGGATAGGAGAGGGGCATGCCAAAGGGTTTAGGATTAATTCTGCAATGTGAGCCACGTTCAATATGTTCAATACTCAGTGCCTTCCACTCAGGCGCTCAGCTTTGAAGATTAGAGATGATTTCATATTATCAATTTCCTTGCTTTTGATATTGAAAGGAAAAAAAGGCTCTTGCTTGGGCTTTAAAAACATCTTCTACTTCAGAGAAAGCCATTCCAGCAGATGTCACTGTGGGCCCTGAATTACAGCCATCCCAGTTTTAACAGCTGGTTGCTTTGTTGTCATACACCTGCTATCAATAAAGTTCAAATATCTTTGTAATGATGCTACCAAATCACAGCTGTTTTGGTGTTGCTAATTTCAGCTCCTTGCCAAGCAGCATGAGGATAAACACCTGCCAGTTTGTCTCTTGATCTCAGTAAAATACACCAAGCCTGGAGGCAGCATAGTTGTGATCAGCAGTGGCAGAATGCATGTGGATGAGCATCCCTGTGTGATCTGAGAGAGAGGCATGACTACTATGAGCCAGGTTATGAGCTGTCCTGAGTGAATGCATGCAATGCTACAGCAGAGAAGCAGTAGTTTTACTCTATGCTGTAGCAAAATATGGGTCCACGGCTATGGAACTTAGAAAACAAAACAAGGAAACAAAGAAAGAAAATAACCCTTGAGAGTTTTCAGAATATCTTATTCAGGGGTCCTGAAGTGAATTTCTAATTTGATTGGTTTATGACGAGGATTTTCCTAGGACATTGCATAGGAATGTTGGATGCAGAGTAAACCTGGCAGTATTTTGTAGGCTTTGAGCTTCCCTAAATAAGATAAGAATTCATAACCTGTGAGGCAAGATAGTAGAGTAGACAAGGATAAATCTCAAAGTAACAGAGTAGACAAGGCTGTAGAGAAGGAGAAGGAAGGAAGAAAGAGGAGCAGGAAATAAATGTAAAGAAGCTCCGATGAGGTAAGAAAAGGAGATGCAAAAATATTTTGATACTAGAAATGCTAAATGCTGGTTTGACTACTACTTTTTAAAATTCAGGCCCAGGCAGCAAGGTCTTTCTAATTCACCTTTCAGCTGATTCCTTCACAGTGGTATTCTTCACAGCCTTTTCCTCTATTGCAAAGGCACCAGTGAGAGACTGTGGGCTGGCAGCAGTCTTGACAGTTCTCCTTCCATCTTGCCCCGAACTCCACACATTTACAGAATTAATACTGCATTCAGATCAGATGTACTTTTGAAGAGGGGTTTCATTTTGCTATGTGAGGAAACAAATGGCATGGTTCATGCAAGACATTTCTGTTTATGGTGAAACCAGATCAATAGAGAAAATGGAAAGTTCTCATTCTTACTTGGATGTGAGAATTGATAGTTTAGTTCTGATGCTTTATCATATTTACAAGTGTATGTCTTATATGGCCATGAGTGTGGTACTTCTCTACAGCATTGTTTTCTTCTAATTATATTGATTTCAGATTGCAAAATCAGGAAACATGAATGAGTAGAAAGGGAAATCCTCTTCTTGGATTTAGCAGATAAGAAAAAAAGCAAAGGAATTTGTCATCTATCTGTTCTCCCTGTGCTTCTGAGCCTACAAATTACTCCTCATGAGTCTCAGAATTTGATTATTACAAGGTTTGAGTCAATATTGAGTGCCCTGTAAGAGCCCTACAATTTTCCTTTATAGATTTCTATAGTAGACCAATTTTCCCCCACTCTATCTTGGTACTCTAGTCGCAGGAAAAGCTGGGGCCTTTGATGGAGTTTTCAGCTAAGTATTTTTTCATTTGTTGGATCACAAAGTGATGCTTTTAAAGGTTGCTTTATTACTCATATGAATTCCAAGGAAAGGGCACTTATTTGAAGGAAGGAGTTTGACTATTTAGGGTGAAGAACACCGGTCTAAATGTGATAACTTTACAAGTAATAAGTTGGCCTGCACAAGCTTGTTACAACAACTCGAGAAATGAGACCCAGAGTGAAGTTGTGTTGCTTTAATACACCTTTATTGAAGATCTGCCCCTGGTGTGTGAAATAAAAACATCTGAGTGGATAATGAGAACATTTTTGGCCTCTCAGGGAAGCATATATTTTTATCTTCTGGAGGTTTAGATCTCTGGAAGAACAAGAAACAACTAATTAAACACTTTTACAAGTCAGTGACATAGGAAATCACGTATGGTATATTTCTTCAGATGTTCTCACCACTGGCTATGCAGTCCTTGCATCTAATTGTTATAATATCACAAAAAGTATCATTGAGATTTATAATTGTTCAGCTGGACACAGAGTGTGTCCTTCAACATTAATTATAGATGGTTTCATTACTACCTAAGTTTTTGCATACAGAGCTTTTTTGTAGCTTTTGCTAGGTGTGTATTAAGATTGTCCTGTGAGGTAGAAATCCGTATACTGCATAGCTAAAAACAAGAAGTTTGATTTTGCAGCTACCTTTTCGCTTTCCACAGCACATGCCCAGAGGAGAATCGTATCTACTGGGAAAATTTCTTGCTTCACTAGGGCCTTCCTGGTAGAGAGATGTGCAGAGATAGGTAAGGGTGGTGTTTGCATGTATGGCTGTCCTGTACATATAAAAATCCTTAATGACCTCAAAGGAATGGCTGGAATTCAAGCTTTCTGGCAGCAGAATTTATGTGTGTACAGATTGCTCTATTTCTCTGTCATACAGCCCTATCAATATGCCATCTCACAACAGCCTGAACTGAGTCTGAAGAAATTCATGAAAGCACAGTGCGACTTGCGAGTTTGCTATATTGTAAAGGTCTATAAATATTCAACTTCATTTTTAGTTTCCTAGTGACCAATTTCCTGTCAGTTTTACCTTGAAATTCATGGCCTTTATTGACTCTTTATGCTGATTATCAATAAGGGCATGAGAACAGAAGGCTTGTAGTTTCATCCTTAACTGTATTAGGCACTAGATGCTCTTAAAGTTTTCTTTTACCTTTTGAAAACATTCACAAATTTGATTTCCCTCCCCAGCAACTACCTCTGAGAAAAGCAAGGAAAAGAAAGAATCAGTCTTTTGAAATCTATGGCCTATTTCTGCTCCTTCTAACTCAGCCACTTAATGACTGCAATAACCTATTATTACACCAGATTCTCAGCTGATCTAAATCAGCAAAGCTGCAGTGGCTTTAATAGAGAAGGGATGTTTTGTAGCAGCTGGAGATGGGACTCAGGGTATTGCTTAGGCCAGACCTTTATCTTACTTGTCTAGTTTATGCCTTTGGAAGTGGGCTATGTACAAGGTGTCTGAGCTAATGGTGAAGAAGTAATCACAACACTTCAATTTCCAGATTTTTGAGTGCTTGATTTCTCAACTGTGATGCTCCTTTGATGTTTTTTCAATACTACCAATCTCACCTAGCTGTTTTGTGGCTCCCAGTCTCAGTACCTCATATCCCTGTGCCATTGCTGGACTTGGCCTGCTCTAGAAGAAGTCAGGACTCCTGTAGGGTGCCAGATTTTCCTTTTAAAAGACACTGAGTTATGCTAATTTAGGCAGTGTAATTCTAGGCGCTTTCCTCATGCACTTTGTCATAGAAACCTTATGCCAGATGTTCTCAAACAGAAAGCCTTTGAGTAAAGCTACCTTGGAGCAAGAGGCAGTAGACTTGTCAGTAACACAGTGGCATGGGAAATGTTGCTGTAATTCAAGTTCACTCAGATTTTCCTTTATAAATCTCTGTAACAGAGGCTTTGTATGTTAGTGCAGCCATTTTAATTTATGTTGATTTGAAACTAGGTAATCAGATGTTTTTTTCAAAAGCGTGCTTAAAATCATCAAAATTAATTCTTCGGAGTGGTGCAAAAATAAAAAGAATGATTTTTAAGCCTGACAGCCCAAGCTGTTTGAGAAGCTGGTAAGCTTAGGTGCAGAATTGTAGAGACTTACACAATGGTAAAAACCCCCAGGTAATACTTTATCTTTTTTTATGTGAGCAGTGGACAACACTGCTGTCAAAATGAGAAAACAAAATAATTCTTTACCTGGAAAGTTAGCTCTCAGGTAAGTGGATTAGCAAGGGCTTACCTCAGTACCTCCTCTGATGAATCTGAGTAGGATTTATTCTTGCATAAAAACAGCTTGATAAGGCAGATGAAACATTGGCAAACTCATTTTTACTACTCAACCACTTGCAATTTTTTACATTCTGCCTTACTGCTGTGACCAATGTGTAGAGACCTCAAAGGAGGATCTGTTCTCCATGTCTTTTTGTCTTCTGAATCTCTCCTCCTTCAGTGTGGCTTTGCATAGAGTGAACTGATGATTTAAAATTTGGTGCATTGACTATGGTAATCTGACCTTGGACTAGCATGTATGGCATTACTAGCATGAGATAGAACTCTGGTGTGCAAAAGACATGTTGAAGATTTCACATGTCAGAATATGCAAGGCAGTCTGAAATCCAATGCCCTGTTGGGCTTATTAAATAACACCACATCATTAGCACTTCAGCTACATATGAGGTAAGACCCTCCTTTTTTCCTCTAGCAGTCAGGACTTTCTGTTATGATAGCAACACAAAAAGGAAGAATTTGTTGTTTTCTTAGCACCTATATGTAACTTAGAACTGCCTTCAACTTTTCATGTGTTCTCTCAAGACACATCTTGTTCTTGAAATCATATGAAATGTTCTGAAATAAGTTTAAGTGGTAATGTTCTAAATTTTCCTTTTGCATGTTTATTAACAAGATTGTCACTAGTTTTATTGCAGCTAGTAGCTACAATAGCCTTGTAGATGAACAAGGCTACTGCTACTTTCTGCTACTGATGTATATTACTTTTCCTTTGACAATTTATATGAATAAATCAATTTAACAGATTAGATAAATAAAAGATTTGTTTAGAATAAAAGCTCTCAATGAATTTTATTATCACCTTGGTACTTCTTAAGTCTAGTTGTTTAAACATAGATATGAGAATAAATTCCCTAGTAATGATAGATTTTAATCACACAAAGACTCTTCATAAATACTTGCTTTGCTTTTAATTTGGAAGAACTTGAAGCATCAGCTCTTTGAGGTTCTGCCTCCTGTTACTCTTCCATCATCTAAAATTCAACATATAATAGTAGAAGGTAGGTATAAAAGCTACTTACTGCTTCTTTGAAATGATCATAGTGCTGGAGTTCTGTGCCCAGAAATTTAGGTGAAGCATTATCCTTTAATGAAAGGGGAGCCTGCAGTGCGCAACCTGCTTCCTACTTATTAAACCCTCCCCGTAAAGACTGAGAAGCCTGATTGAGATCATGGTGGAAATCCTCACTGCTGTGCCATGTTAAATGATTCATGATCTGCTCTCCAGATGCCAGTGAAAGATTTAATTATGTAGCAGTGATGGTAGCGATCATAAAGCAACATTCCTTAACACTGGTGTTAAAGAATTATTACAGTATTTAACTGTCTGTGGGATAAAGAAGAGTTGATGCAAAAGTTCAGCAGTAGCTGGATGGTTTGAAGAGCTGGCAAGGGAATGTGGGCTGGTTCTCAGCTAAGTTCCATTTCCATGCTGCTTTGAGACAACACCAGACACAGAAATTACAAGAATAGGGCAGAGGAAGAAGGGGAATTGTCAGGGAACTTTGACGCTCAGAACTGTTTTAAGTTAGTTCCACTGGGTAAACAGACTGTATTTTAGATCTGAACTCTCTCCATTTTTAAAACTAAAGCCATTAACCTGAGTTTTTAGAAAATATTAAAAATACATTGCATATATTTCATGTATTGATAGTGTCTATACTCCTATGGAATTACTGTATGTGGATTTTTTTGACTTTCCATTGAAAAAATTGACTAAAACAAGGTGCTAAAAATGAACTCTTGGGAATACAAAAGAAGAAATTGCACTTTGTTTATGACTGAAGGAGGAGGCTATGTGCAAAACTGGTCCAAGAGAGGTTTTTAATTCCATTTTTTTTTCAAGTAGGGATGTTTCAAAGCTCTGACATTTACTACTGCAAATGTATTACTCTCTACCATTCCTCTTATTTTTTGTCATAAATACCAATGCTTCCTGCTTTGGAAATCATATACCACTTCAGTGATTGCTGTAGCTTTCATAAAAGTGTTGTGTTAAAGTAATATTTGCACTGTTAGAGATTGTTCTGGCAGCTGTGGGCCTGGGACAATCTCTAAGGAAAAAAAAAAAATTCCATTGTCTTCATGAAACTGTACATATTTCATTCAAGATCAATGGGAGTCTACCATTTTGGTGTCTGTTACAACCTGCCCCAGGAGGGGAGAGTAACCCAAATTCTTGTTAATAAATCTCTTGGGGTGGATTAGAGTGAAACAACACTGAATAATCGGTCTTTGTAAGCATTTATATGTAGGGTTTATTTTGGAATAATTTTGTTTCAAAGGTAAACAGGTATGTCGCTGTTTTGGGAGTTATCATCTATAGTAATACAGCAATATTAAAGCATAGTACTTAAGGAAATGTATAAGGGAGAGAAAGAGAAAGAAAGGATAAGGGTCCTAAGACATATGTAGTCACCACCCACTGGATTCAGTGATGAAACTCAGTAGTCGCAGCTTTCACGTCCGTTGATTGAAGTGGTGGTTCTGTCTTTAAGGGTGAAGTTTCTACTTTATCTCTTCTTGTTACTAGCAACAAGGTAGGAAACAATATAAACGTTGTCCAGATAGCTGGCCGAAACACAGACCAAAAATGTCAACGATTTTTAATTTTAATCCAGTTTGTAGCTTCAGGTATGCAAACCCTTCTGCACCTGGGATAGTTGGACAATGGCACCCACTTATCTGATCTGAAGGTCTTTTTACTGTAGACATATTCAGGGAGGGGTAAGCTTTGCTGGATGAACAGATGTTTCTTTTCAGTCTGCTACAGTGGACAAGTCTTTTGATGATCTTAGAATGTTTAAACCATTAACTATTTCAGTGTCTGACAGTGTCCAAGGGAAAAACACAGATGCTACTTGAAGTTCAATAACATGCTGTTATGGGTTTAGCCAGGTAGGCCTAAATTTAGGCTTTAAAACTCAGATTTGGACCTGAAATTGTCAGCTGCCTTGAGCTGGGCTGGGCTAGCTGGCAGCTGACCTCTTCTAGCCAATAGTATTGTATTCCACCCCATCTTACATCATCTCAATAGCAGTAAAGTCCAGTGTGTGGGTGTGGCTTGGTCAGTTTCACCATGGCTGAGGTGCAGGGAAGACGTGCTACGCCTTGTCTGCTATCTTAGGCCTCACTCCTGCTTCGGCTTCTGCTCCTTGCATTTTGTTTGGCTTCAGGGAAGTAGAAACATTTTGCTGTTACTCTTTCTGTTTCTTACTGAATGCCTTTTAGAGTGCTTATGGATCTAGAGTACTACACTTTGTATTAATTGGGGAGTGGGAGGTTATTTCTTGTTGTATCTTGTTAAAACTTGTGTAAGTGTGTGTTATATTGTAGTTTTCTTTTAATTTTCTCTTTTCTGTATAAATACATATAGTTAGTTTCAGAAGAAACCTGGCTTTAGAAGTTTTTTTCCTCTCCCTTTTCTTTCTCCCTTTGGCTGGTTGCGGGGAGGAGGACCCTATTTCTCTGTACTTGGGCAGTTGGCGTTTTGCCAGCTCAACCCAAGACAGATGGCTAAACCCATAACACATGCGAAACTGCTTTTTTGAAAGCCTACAATCCACTTATTAAAAAGTGCAATTTTAGAGAACGTGAAAACAGTAATTATTTTGTTTGAATAGTTTTAGGAGTTTCAGTCTGAGCTCTTATGTTAAATATTCTTTGAAATTTTAGTCAGAAAAGAGCTGGTGCAGTAAGTGTGAATATTATTTGACAACACATTTATGTGTCAAACCATATTAACAGAATTTGAATGAAACAAGTTCAAGTTTGATGGTGTATCCTGTGGTGTTAAAAAAAAAACAAACGACCTTTATACTGTATAAGTGCAAAGTATTACTCCAGAGTATATTATTATACTGCATTGCTCCTGTAGCTGTAACAGTGCTCAGTATACTGTAAATGACTGAGAAAATACTCTACATGGTAAGAATCGCACTGTGACTGTAATTAAGTGTTTCATTTCAGTAGAATATGGATTTCAACTGGATAATAGTCCCTATCAGCAACATAAATGCTAATTCATAGATGGGAAATTATAGAAAATAACCATCCAGTCAAAGTGGCAAACTGTTAGCTAGTCACAATGTTCAGTGTCACTGATGTTACTGCTATTGCATCTGACAATTCATGTAGAAATAATAAGTATAACATAATAAGTAAGAGATGTCAGTGTGTCTTGGGTTGAACTGGCAAAATGCCAACTGCCCCACACAGAGTCAGAGCTTCCCTTCCCCCTGCCAAGAAAAGGGAGGAAAGGGAAAAAACCTTCAAGCTACATTTATGCTTAAACTAACTATATATATTTATACAGAAAAGAGAAAATGAAGAGAAACCACAATATGGCACACACTTACACAAGTTAGAAATAACAAGAAATAATTTCCCACTCCCCATTGAAAACAGATTCTATCACTCTAGATCCATAAGCACCCTAAAAGACACCCAGCAAGAAACAGAAAGTATAACACCAAAATATTTCTACTTCCCTGAATTCAAACAAAAGGTAAGTAGCGGCAGCAGCAGCAGGGCCCACTCCAGCAAGACAGCAGCTGTCTTGCCTCTACTTCAGCCATGATGGAACTGAGTGAACACCTCCCGCTCCTGTATTCATGTTTCAGGTTTGCATCATCTGGTATGAAATATTTCTTTAGTTACTTAGTGAGGTGATACCTGTCTCTCCTAATCTACATAGTTTCTCTGAGTCTGTTAATTTGAGGCCTAGCTAAAACTACCACACAGTGGCAGATGGACCCCATGCTGGAGTAAAGGACTTAAAACAGTTTTGAGAAAGTAAAAAGACCTCTTTTGATTTGGGCTGGAATTAAATACGTTTTAGTCCTGAGGCAGTTTGAAACCACTCTCTTGCACATTCTTAGCAAGTTCTGGTAGCCCTGATAGTAGCCAAACACATGAGATCAGTATAAATGTTCCAACCAGCTGTACAGGTTCCTCCTCACCTTTCTGTACTGGATGTGTCAAAGAGCAATTGCAATGGAGCAACAAACCAAGACACTAACTTGGGAGAATGCGGTCAGAGCGGAGTTAGAAACTGAGAGGTGTTACAGGAGCAGAAAAGAAAAACTGAATCACACACATCAGGCATCCACATGTCAGAATTTTTTGGTCATGGAGGGGTGTTAGTGAAGTCCAGCTACAAAGTTGGATAGAAATTTGACTTCAACAAAACACACTAAAAGCAGATCATTCTCTGAATAGCTGCTTTCTTTTTACTACCTATTTTTGACAACCTGTATGTAGTACCACACCTGAGAGCCACGGCTCTCTTGCAGAAGCGAAGAGGACGATCTCAAAGGCTCTGATTGCTGGCACACGTGGGGGCACCATAAAGGGCTTCCCTGATGCCTCATTAAGTATCACTATGGCATTGGTAGCCAGAGGGCTGGGGTTGGGCTAAGGTTGCCACCTCGTCCTTTGCACTTTCAGGAACCCTTCTTTGATTTTAAGGGGTTCATGGGGACACAGTTGCCATGCAGGGGAGTAGCGGCCATGTGCCTCCTGGCCTCCCATGGATCTTGGTCATTCACCCTTAGGCTGCTGGCCAGGTTGTATCTTGGACGTCAAAGAAAGATGAGAGGGGGAGAAGGGTTCAGAATATTCAGAGAAGGGACCAGGCTGGGGAGAAAGAAGATTGTGCTTTTTGGAGAAGGTCTCGGGTCCCAGCTTGGGGAGGTGAGGTGTGTCTGTGGGGTGATAAATCAACTAGAGTAGTCCTGCTTGGAGTGGGTGATGGGTACATGGAGGGGAAGGAGAGGAGTGGGACACATCTGCATGTGCCATGCGGCCCAGGGCAGAATGTGGAGAAGCTGTTTCTGCTGCAATTATTACTGGATTAGATTTTAATCTCACGCCCCCTATTTTTGTGTGGGGTTTTTGGGGGTTTTTTGTTTGTTTTTGTTTTTTTTCAAGAAAGTCTGATTATAATAGCAACTACTACATACGTTTCTACAAATGTGTGGTAGTTTTGGCTTTAGTTTTAGCTAGGCTTCAATTTAGCCGGCTCAGAGAATCTACACAGATTAGGGGAGAGAGGTGTCACCTGATTTAAGCAACCAAAGAAATATTTCATAACAGATGATGCAAAACTGAGATATAAATACAGTAGAGTTGGAGGAGTTTCTCAGTTCCTTAATGGCTTCCTATCTAGGAAGGACGTACTGTGCTGTCCCAGGAGGACCAGGCCCAGCACCGGCTTGCCACTATGTTATCTAAGGGAAGTAAAATGTTTGTTCTTAGTCCTTCTCTCTGCTTGGGTCTGTCTCTTGAGGGATTGAGTTCTCTGGAGTAATTTGTAACTAAAATGGTGGGATTTGTGTTCGACGGTGTGATAGTTTTGATCCAGGCCTTCCTTAGTAACCAGTTGTGGCTAAGGAAATGCCCATTTCTCAGGTATTCCACACTGTATTTTTACGTAACAAGGGGGTATACATAAGAGAGAGACAGGAAGTTCTTTTACTTCTTCTTCCATCGAAGTTTAGGAGCAGTAAGTCTCTGTGTTGGTCTCACTTATCAGAGCCTGAGGCCTGTTGCAGTGACTGCTGTTATCTGCCACGAGGGAGATCAGAAAGTGTTGGCCTACTCTTGAGAGAAGTTACTGAGATTGTATTGTGCTAGGGTTTTTTGGTATTTTTTTCTTTTTTTTTTTGAGTTTTTAATTGTACTTGTCTGTTTCTGGGTTTTTTGTCCCTCCTTTGTCCCTGTTTCTCCCTCCTTTTTCCCTTTTCCCCTCAGGAGCTCCCTATTGTATGTACAAACTGTATATATAATTGTAAATATCTGAAAATATACATATTCTGTTATAATTCAGTTTCTTTCAAGTTTTCAGTAGTTCAGGGTTTTTTTCCCTCTCGCTTGAAGAGAGAGAGAGAGGGGAAGGGGGCAGCTTGAGCTTGGCGAAGAAGCCAAGTCAAACCAATACAGATGGGGAGTGGGGATTTATGTTTTGTTATTTCTAACTTGTGAAAGTGTGTGTCATATTGTAATTGTCTTTTAATTTTCTCTTTTCTGTATAAATATATATAATTAATTTAAGTTTAAACCTGTTTTGAATTTCCACTTTTTTTCCTTTCTTCCTTTTCTCAGTGCAAGGGGAAGGGAGACTGACACTGTACTGGGGCAGTTGGCATTTTGCCAGCTCAGACCAAGACAAAATGTAATAAACAAGTCAGATGAGTTGCTGTGATGCAATTCCCTGTAAACAGAGCCTGTGGAGGGAGGGAAGGGGGCTGAGTTAAGATTGTACAGGTGGTTGAATCTCTTCCATTTCTTAACACCTCTAGCTGACTGAATATGCAGCATTAGGGGGAAGGGAAAATGGTTCCTGACTGTCCCCCAGAGCTGAGGGAGGACAGAGAAAGAGATCTGGTTGGTCCGGGACACGAGAGGTGAAAGACCATTTATTGTGAATCAGACGAGGCTCTTATGAGGTCTCGAGAGGGAAGGTGCTAGATTTAGGACTGGATTGGGTAAGACCTCCAGATGGGGAAGTGGCTTAGGTGCTCAGCTAGTGAATTTGAGAATGGAGGAACTAAGACCCGATAGAAATCCATCGTTTGGGGACAGATGGGGATGGTAGCCAATAGGATTAGGACAGCGGTGGCAGCCCACAGCAGCCATAGCCCTACTGCCCTGAGTGGCACGAGCTCCACAAGGCAGAGCCACTCCTGCTCGGACCGGTGGCAGCCGCCCTGGTTCGTACCGGAGCTGTGGGGGCGGCTCCATGCAAGTTTTGGTTGCTGGCATCGCTCCAGCAGTGCGGGAGAGGAGGGGACACCCATCCCCCCTTCCCCAGGGAGCTCCGTGCGCGCAGACAATGCCTGCACTTAACGAGTATGATGAGTTACCCGTGGCAATGCCTCCGGGGAAGAGAGGGCAGAACAGGGGACAGGTGGATACAATACAGGGCAGGGGTATATAGAAACTTTGTAACTAAAAACAGGTGAAACGCATAATTTTAAAACTTCAACAATAAGTCTCTCATGTATGGAGCTTCTCAGTTTCAGGGTGCTTTCCCAGTGCTGTTCTTCTTGGAGGTTCATTTTAGCATTTTCCTACAACTGAGAGCAGGTAACATGTTTTGAATCTGGTGTTTGTCAGGTAAAGTGTGTCATCCCTCACCCTTTCCCACCTGCAAGTTGGCTTTAAGGCAAAGTGGTGGCAGGATGGCCAATGCATTGTAATGCAGTGTCTGGAGCTGGTCAGGCAGCTCCTCAGGCAATCTGCAGGAAACAAATAACTGCATATGAAGTCAAACCAATGGGTTTTGAGGAGAGCTTATTAACTGCAGGCGTATTTTCTATTGCTTATCAGAAAATGACTGGATGATCTTTTCTTCCTCTTGTTTTGGATAGTACCTGACTGCAGTGCTTTTACAGCATATTTAGTCATGGATTATGGAGAGTGCTGATAAAATTGTTTCTTATGCAGTAATTAGATAAAATCTTATCTGACTAAACTCAGCAATAGATCTTCAGGTATTACAAATGTGTGTAAGATTTTCTGTAGATTTGGAAATTAGAAAAGCAAATTAAACAAATATCTTTACTTAGTAACCATGTAAAATAATTTCATTTCAATTTAAGTACAAAGTCATCAGCACTATTAATACTGGCACACCTTTGTGGCTATTTATGAAGCATGCCAGTATACCTTGTTCTTTTGAGTCAGATGTCTGTGGAAGTGTATGAACACATGTTAAACTCCAGAAGAGAAATGTAATACCAGGAGCAGTTTCATGATTCAGGTACAAAGAATTCTGCTATATATAACAATGAGAACTTCGAACCTTATTGAATGTTCTATTGTCCAGTAAATGGTTAAAAGAAATTATGTACTATTAGGTTTGGTATCCTTACTTCAGGGAACAACAGGTATATTGAAATTTCTGAACTGCACTTCAAGTCCCTTTGCAGGGTATTAACTCAGTTAAAAGATTTTTCTCTTTGTGTTATGTTAAAGGTTGTGGGAAGATGCTAAAATAAATTCCAAAAACATTGCTGGACAAACACCTTAAAAACTGAGAGACTAAGTTTTAAAAAGCAGTTTTTCTGGTTCTGTTACCCTGCTTAGTTCTGTTACCCTGTCTGTGCTGGTTTGATGACCACCACACCCTGTCCATTGTGTCTACCCCAGCCAGCCTTCTTTGTGTTCCCTGGAGCACTTTTGTTCCCTTGATGACCCAGCTATTGTGCTGGATTGCTCTGTCTTGGACCGGGCGGTGCCTGCCCTTGCTCAAGAGCCCTGGGGTTCTGGGGGTTTCTGTTACCCAGGTGCCTTGTGGCTGGGGGAGGGGGGAGCAGGCCAGGGCCCCAGCCAGCCCTGCCCTGTCCCAGTTCTATTGGTTAATGGACCTTTGACCCTGCCTTTTACTCAGTTTTCACCCAATCCAGGCAAACTTGTGGACTGCCCCCGGGACTGGACATTACCTCGTGTTTTTTTTGAAAAAACATGTGATTCTCTGCCTTGCAACTGCTTGGGACTCTTTGTCTCTCTCTCCCTTCTCTGGCCACATGGAACAAAGGGGATAGCAGAGAAATGCTTCTCCCTTTCCCTCCATGCCGCACAGAAGAGACCCTTTTCCTGAAAACCTATAAAAGGTAATGTTTTATGTTTGTCCTTTAAAAAAGGAAGTTGTTTCTTTGAGGTAAACAAAACCAAGCCCATTGAAGAAGTGGCTGTAAACGCCAAAGAAGGTGAAATAAGTGAAAGGTAGGTAACTTTGGAGAACAGCTATTTTTATTAAAGACTACAGTATGACACATTCAGAATTTTCTATCTGCCAACATCTGTTTTGAGATTTGCTTTGGTTTTTTTCTTAGTAACTGGAACCACAACTGTGAGATAATATGAAGTAGCTTTTATTAAGCAGTAATTAAAAAATATATTCTTTCAAATGAAAGGAATAATGACAGTGTCTAGAACATTCAAACCCTGAGAAAAGGACTAATGCTTAATATAAGACCTTTTCCTTGTGTAAATTGACTTGAACAGAATACATTCAATCAGTATCAGAGAAGCTAGGCCAAAGTCTAAGGTAATCAGGAATACCATGAGACATGTCAATTACACATGACAAGAAGTAATTGGTATATAGATCACTTTTGTAAACTGGGCCAATTTTGATTTCTGTGCTAGTTTTGAAACCTGATTTTGATCTCCCACCAGTGCGGGGGCCCTGGCTGTGCTGAAAGACTGTGAGATCGAACAACAACACATGATGAGGGAGTCACCCCAGGACGACAACAAACTTAGAGAAAAACAAGATACAAGTCTGGGACGGCCCCCTGGGACGGCTCCTGCCCTTGTAACCTATGAGATGGCTTGCAGAGACGCGTGACGCGCGCGGGGCTTGGTTTTCAGGCTTAAATGTGTTGCGTACTTGTAATAAAGTTGGATTTTGCTTTCAACATCACATTGGTGTGTGCAATTCCCTCTGGTGGTCTGCAGCGCACCAGTGTTAATACCTTAGTTTTTGTTTTTTGATTGGCAAAACTAAATGCAACATACATCTTATATCTAGAGAGACAACTGTAAGTCTCCCAAAACCAATAGACACTGTGAAATTATATAGGGCAGCTTGTCTTCAGCCTTGCCCTGGATGTCTGCTTCATGGAAATTAAGATAAATATTTAGAAAAGAAAGGGTTTTCGGGGCATTGTATGGAAAAGGCACTACCCTCACTCAAAGCTCTTTTCTACAGCAAGTGAAAGTGACTGTTTTCCTTCACCAGCTCAGAAGATAGAACACATTTACCATCTCCTCATGCTGCAAGCAAATTATTTGCTCAGCCTGACATCCAGCCTCCTCTGAGGAGTAACCAAAAAGATAAAACACCTCCTTGGAATTAATAAAATACATTAGAAACTGTAAAGTTCTGTGTAGCAGGGCAAAGATTTGTATTCTGGGTTAGCAAGACAGAATTCTGTGTTTTTTCTGTTATGACTGAAAGAGGTGCAGGCCAAGTCTTCTGCATATCTACAAGACCTACATATCAACTGTGTAACTAGGATACAGATTGTCATTAAGTATATTAGCTATTACAGGTCTCATTTTTTTAGTAAAAGGTGACACCGGATGCAGTGTCTAATTTCACAGGATTGGTAGTGTTTATTTTAATCCTCTGAATTTTATGAGCTAAGGGAAGAGTAAATTTGTCTGAAAAATATATGATAATATGATTTTGAGACTGCAGAGAATATATAGTAGCATAATGGTGGCAACTGAAAATTGAAAACACACTGTTTTCTTTAATCAGTATTCCTGTGGATGAGAGCTGTCCAAAACTCTGAAGGGCCAGATGTACATGAAGTTAGCTAAGATTTGGCCTGTCAGAATATCAGCATCCTTGTACCTAGACATGTTCTGGCTTGTATATTTTGACTGCTTCTAAGCTGTATTTATGGTTTACTATAAATATTTTCACATAAATTTGTCACCCAGCAACAGTAAAATCAACAAACTCTGATGATTGTTATCACCTCCCCATAACAGATGTTTTTTGGTTTTTTCCCCTCTTGTTCTTAATTGCAATGATGTAGGTTTAAGTCTTATTTAAAACTCTGGAATAACAGAATAGTTATGCCATTTTTCACATAAAGTTATTTATATGAATGACGGCTTCTGTAACAGAAACTTCTATGAAAAGCTCTAAGCCAAATTCCAAAGCCCAGAGATTACTTTAAAATATTTTCACATTTCAAATATCTTCCTACTTGTCAGTAAAGCTAACCACATTTTAAACGTTACCAAACAACTTTAAAATTTTATCCTGCTTCCTTACTTAAATGAAGTTATGCTTGTCTTAAATGTATCTATGGTATGTTTCACAGGCTTATTATAGAAAGGCTTCATTTTTTGGGGGTATTTTTTTAAGCACTTCATTTAAAAACTAAAACAGCATTTTAGCTATTTCATGTGGAGTTGTGGCCCTGATCTGGTGCTTTTCTTTTTTTTTTTTTCTGTAGTTATTAAACTATGGATTTAATTAAACTGTGAATGGAGTTAAAGGAGAATTTATTACAGAAATTTGTGCCACAGTTGCTGACAGCTTCTTGATGCAAGCAGTGGTCCTTTGGTCACTTCTTATTGAAGTTGGTCTTCTGCCAAGCTTGTTTCCAGGTATGTATTGGACATCCACCTCCTTAATAGCGTTTTCCTCTAGCAAACTATAAGTAGCTGTGACCACTAAAACCACAATAAGCAATAATCAGTTGTGAAGCTGGTGTAGATAAATTGTGTTCATTGCTAATTTTCTTGACTTGATCAGACTATGCCTTAAGTTCTTAAGTAGCAAATTCAAGGTTTGAAGATTTATCTTCTAGTAGTTTTATTATAAAAGCAATTTGTAAGAGGGTGTCAGGTCTTGATTTCTTTTCTCTCTAGTAATTGTGAAACTCCTGCTTTTTGTTAATATTGAGTGTTCATTATTATAAGGCAGTTGTCTTACAGTGAAGAACTTAGTTGAAACAGGTAGCAGGATTCAGATGATTTAATTTTGGCTTTGACTGTGGTGCACAGCATAGTCTGGTGAGTAGGAGCACTGAAGCCTTTGTCACTGGAAACACATGGTATAGTAATGCAACAGGAAGTTAGACTATCAGTATCTGAGTTTGGTAAAATTCTTCGATTTTGAATTGGAGCTCAAGGTGCCTAGAATTACATTAAAATAAATGCAGTTTGTAACAATAATGTGTGTGAGTGTTGAATGAATATATCATTGTATCCAGAACAATATTACTGTCCTGACAGCAGTGAAATTTTATGCAAGGTCAGTGATCAGCAGTCAGTTCAGTTCTCAAAGGTTTATTGTTGAGTAGTCCTATATGTTTATTCATGATATGGACTTTTTTGAGCTGGGATGATGGGCTTTTTAGTTTGGATAGTTTTGATGATAATGAGAAGATTCATGCAAGAGGCTCCAGCTTCTCTCATGTATTAAGACTGCAGAAGGAGAGATTTGACTTGTAATAAATTGTTCCACTCACTGACTAATAAAATGAATCTTCAACAGAATGACTGGAAAATGGGTGTTTAATCCTACAGGCCCAGTGCTTGCCTGAGTACAGGTATGACATATGACTGAAGGTGGTTTATAAAGAAGTTAGAAGCACATCAGAGGGGACAGGGTCTGGACAATCAGAGACTGCTATAAATTCTGATTTACCTGTATTTCAGTAAACTTGATAAATAGCAGGAAGTTTGTTCACTTATGGAGGAACTTACTGGTTTGTTTTCCGAGACTTACTTAGACTTGTAACAGATCAGCAAATTTGATCTAACATTTGAAGAGGAGACCTAGAGCAAAGCCCACTGAACTCTTCTGGCAGAAAACTGCCATCTTGAAACTTTTAGGTTGCAAGACACACTTTTGGAAAGTGATCATTTTTATGCCATGTCTACCCTTATTTCATAATAAGTTACTATGCATCATGTACATTCTTGCCACTCTGTCAGATGCCTTTGGGATGACTAAAACTAGGGCTAAAGCACTGAAAGGTGGCTGAGCCAAGTGAGCTTGAACTGAAGAACTTTTAGGAACATAGCCCTTGCTTTCTGCTGAGAATTGGGCCAATGGCAATGAGGCAGTTAAGTGACTAATTGTGAAGATTAAGGAATTCATAGGATTTTCAAAATCATTACTGTTCTACTGCTAGGTGGAAGTACCTTTAAAAAACAGGCCCTGGTCCTGAAATTTGCACCTAGGTGCCTAACTGACATGGGAATCAATGGAGTCTGAACATAAGCATGGATAACAATGCATGCCCACTCTTGGATTCTGGGTTCTTTTTCTCTCCCCAGTGTCACAAGAAAAGGAGGGGCAGAAATGTAAAGATTTCTTACCCCACTCCTGTATTAATATAAAGTTATTGGCTATTGGCGCCCTCAGAACAATCAAAGCTTTATGAACCCAGCCCTGCCTATCAACCCATAGACAGAACACAGGCTGGAAAGATTTTTGACCTTCCTGTGAGGACCACACTTTAGCCAGGGAGAACTTATTAACTGTAAGCATCCCAGAACATCAAAGCTTTATGTAACCCAGATCAGCCTGTCTGTGTCTCACCTAAAGAGACAACACTGGACAGCACACTGCCTGGAAAGGTCTTTGATACTCAGTTTATGGACCACACTTAATAGCAAGAAAAATAACTTTCTCTGTATCGGTTCCTGAAATAACTTTTGTTAATACAAGTATGTGACCATAACTATATGGGTTGCTTAGTTGATGATGACATTTAGCTGCAGCATTGTATTTAACTGATAACAAAAAAAGCCCAAAGAAACTGGCACAAAACACATTCTACAGGCAACTCCAGCAGTATACCCCCCATGACAAACTTAACAAACAGGTTACTAACCAGAAACACAACAGCTCAAAACCACATTTAAACACACTCAGTAACCCAAAGCAAAAGCAACAGGAAGAATATAGCCACTTCCCACTAACACATATATACCTGGTGAGTTATAGCAAATTGTAATTAGTGAGGCATAGGAAAACAGAGAAGAATTGGTTGCTCATCCCTGCAATGTCCGATGGCGTGGGGGGAACAGGATAGCTTGTAGGTTGCCCTCCCAGAGGTGGTGGAAGTTTTCTCCTCAGTTTTTGTTCATGTCCAATCTCTTTTTACACCCTTTTTTCTTTAGGTAGGTTGAGTTATTATAGTCAATATTTTAGGGGTGATAGACAGATGCCTGAGGGGTGGCTCCTTGGGTCTCCACAGGATGGGCAAAGAAGGGCCATGTCGTTTTCATAACACTCCATTCTTTGGTAAGCCCATCAATATGACTTAAGCACTTTCAGGGAGACACTGGAGCCTCTTTGTCTCCTGAGAATGGTTCCTGTCAGCATCCCTCCAGGGGCTGAAGTGTTCCCCTTAAACCATCAAGAGGTTATCAGGGCTATCACCCCACACCCAGTTATTGCTATTAAAACTGTGCAGCTTAAAAATATGAATAGCTCTCTGAATGCTTGCAGGGTGTTGATATGAGATGTTTTAGGCTACATGAGACATCTAACTTGTGTGTTCTGAGTAGCTCATAAAAGTGTTAACGAAAATTTAAATGCTTAACTCAGTCCATTGATTCACATTAGCTGGTTATAAAGAAAATAGGCTGGTGAAGACAGTTGCCCTTTCTACTGCATTCCCTGGGCGATTAGTCTTATCATAGAGTACAGCAGATATTCACCCAAACTTTAATCTTCATGCCTTGCAGAACTTTTGATTCCCAAATATGTAATTGGTGCTTCCATTTTAGCAGTTAGATGCTAAGATTTTTATGGCAATCCTGGCTGAATTTTCAAGGACACTGAGCATCTGCCACTTTTTTTTTGAAAACTGACTGTAAACACTTATTGTTCAAAAGCTGTTACCTGCACATGGCACAATGTTGTATGGGGTAACATGGACGAAAGGTAGATTTATGCATCAGTGTTCTTTTGTAACATACGATTCCTTTTTGGGGTGTTACTGAAGTCTTTTACTTTGTGTGGCATAATGAGAGGGAAAAACAGTTTTCAGGCTTTATGATGTGAAAATAACCATTGCATGTCAGACAGCCTTGATTAAAAGAAATTAGACAATCTCTAGTGCAAAAGAAGCCAAAAAATTACTTTATAATGTTCTTACAATCCTGATTGAAGCATTTTGCTTACAATAGCAAATGAAGAAATTTTACATCATAGTGATTTTACTTTGTTTTCTGTTGAAAATAAAAGGTGCTTGACCTTGTTTAATTAAACATAAATTCAATATATTTGTTGAGATGTCACAATCTGTTTAATTTTAATTTGATTTGGCAATTAAAACCAACAGGGAGAAATACAAAATGTATTAGAATATGTATGTTTTTCTTCAATTAAAATTGTGGTGCTACAACATGTAATAGAAATTCATTTATGGTACTATCTAGATAATGTATTGGATCTGTAACAACTGATGACTACAGGCACCTCTAGTGTAAATTGTTGAAGTTTTACTGATTTCATGGTGCTGACTCAGATGGCATGAGCTGACAAGATAGAGAAAACTGGTCTGGAATTGTATTTGATTTTGAAAAGGAAATAATCCAAGAAGAAAACACTGAATATGAGCTGATGATTAGACAAAAAGTTTAGATTATGGATTTGGTGTTGTGGAGGGTCTGGCTATATATATATATATTTAATTCTGGAACTTTGAGGAGAGAGGGATCAATACTCTGAATCCTTTATTTCAACAGATGACTAATCAAGTTGTAGGGTAGAACTACAGTGAAAACATGAGAACATTCATTGTAAAACAAGCATGAGAGGTAGGAGAATAGGCTTGGCATCAAAGGATACAGAGAGAAAGATTCTTTGGTCAGCAAGGTGCTAATGGAGGGATCTAGGTGATAAGCAAATGGAATAGGAAATCCTTGTTTATGAGCTTAAACATGACTTTGTGATGGAGGCCTGGAAGAGGTGCCTGACTCGGTGTTGAAATCCACAGCATCAGGTGGGAAAACAGTCAAACTGTTGCCTTTTGTCATGTATAAATCAGAAGCAAATGATCTTGAAAATGTAAAATTGAATCCTGACAATAGAAATGTGGTGTAATAGTTCATAGTGTTGGCAGCAAATCACCACACAGTTGTTAAAGAAAGCATTTATCTTAGATTTATCTCTGATATATAGGGAATTGTTCTCTACTAGCACTGGAGGTGTCTTGTGGAACACATTTTAGCAGCACCAATGTCTCTGTGGCTTAGGAAAAGGATTTGGAAAAGTTACTTAACTTTCAAACCAGTCAGTTCAACTTTGGATTTTTTTCATTTTATTTTTTAAAAATAATCTTTTCAAACTTGGAGAGGCAAAGTAATGCTAAGGTTAAAGGATAAATGGACTTCCAGTCAGTCAGTCTGTTATCCACACCAAGGGAATGGTTGATATAAAACTTGATTGATAAAGAGTTTAACAAGTGTAATACAATGAATGCTGATGTACATGGATCTGCAGGAAATAGATCTCAACAATTTAGACATCACTTTTTTGAGGTTCCTTGTTTTGTTGATAAAGGTATTGATTTAAAGGCTATAATAAATATTGTCAGAGTCCAATATTGTCAGACCAGGTTTTTTTAGATATTCCAGGCATGGAGAGTGTAATGTTTAGTATCAAACGTACTTATTTGATGTTATACGTGATTTTTGATTTAGCAAAGTGATACGAAATATACCAAAAACACAGTGTAAATGTAAATTATGCTTAGAGAAACATAATACTTGAAATACATTCGTTTATTTAAATAAATGAATCCTAATACCAGTGTGATTCCCTTTACCAGTCTTAACATGCTTACTCTCAAGATGCTGGGCATCCTCAGTTGCTAGGAAGAAATATGTGAGCTGAAGCCAGCTCAAGCCTGTTGTTCTGTTGGAAGGTGTTTTGTTAGTTTTGGTTTAGCCAGGTAGTCACTTTCTTTGAGGTCTGGCTTATTCAGGGAGTCATTTACATCACCAGTGTGTCCACTTACCGGTAGATTGCTGTTTATCTCAATCAAAGACTGCATTCTCAAGTCCTTTTTGTTGAGATCACTACTGTGATCACTGTGCTGGTTTAGAGGTAAACCAGCAGGAGAAATGAGCTCAACACGAGAAAGATTGTAAGTCAGAGCTACAATTTAATAATAACAATACAGTAAATACACTGACACAAAGGGAAATTACTTTCAACTCCCAAAACCCAGCAGTATAACCCAGTGCCCTGGGGTACAAACCCACAGGGGTTTGTTAGCCTTGTGCTGAGACCCACGTGGTTCCCCCAAGTCCAAAGCAAAACGAAGTGAAAAACCTGTTGGTGCAGGTGATGGCTGTAGTGTAGTCTGGTTGAGAGTGGTGGTCTCCTCCTGTTGAAGTCCTGCTGCTCCTCTGGGTCCGACAAAAAGTTCCCGATGTCTTCTTACCCACCCCTTTTTGTACCCTCAGGGAGCACCCAGTCTGTAGGAGTTGGAATTCAATAAACCATGGTATTTTCATTAAGAAATAGTATTTCCATGGCTCATACTAAAGAGAATAAAACAGGCAAATGTGTCTCAGAATATATTTGTAAACAGACAATAGTTTTTACACATCTGTGCTTCTTGCTGGAGTGCTTAGAGGAACTACTTTTTAAAATACCATAGGATATTTTATATTTTTTGGGGGGTTTTTTGTTTGTTTGTTTGTTTGTTTTTTCTGCAAGTAAAAATGCAAATTTAAGTCTGCAGACAGCTCCAGTTTGGGAGAATTGGGTCACGGGCAAGGAGAACAAGCTTTGAGTAAAGCAAAATTACTCAGTAAGGCAGGTGCAAGGAGACAGTATTCAGTATGGCCACATGTAAAACCAGGCTTGTAACAGGGAACACTGAACACACTTAAAGCATAGAAATCTCTGCCCTTTAGCAAAAATTAATGGTACAGACCAGCTGAAAAGGACTCTAGAAGCTAATATATCAGTTGGATTTAAGAGCAGATGAATATGAGACTGAAGTGGAGAAAGCCATGGTGCTTGTCATGTGGTAGGAAAATGCATGAGCAACTCATCCCCTGGTGTGTTCTCCATTGCCAGGAATTTTCATTAACAGTGGCTCTTTCTATACCTCTCCCC
>VWZD01007588.1:27226-60750 GCA_013396695.1 Sakesphorus luctuosus | reverse complement strand
CCCCCCCCCCCCCCCCCCCAACCTAGTTCTGATTAACTTGAGAAAATGTGGGTTTGTACACCTGCTGAGGCCCCACATCTCTCAACAGTCAGACCTGCTGTGTTAAGGAAAACTGTTTCTCCCACTCTTGGTGTGTGAAAGCGGTGGGCAAGGTAACACAGTGTGGCTGCACAGATATTTTTGCTTACCAGGGCACTACGAAGCAAATAGTATCCCACTATGTCTCCTGAGGGTGTGACTTGGCTATCAAAATGTCCATGATTTTTCAAATTAGCTCCATGCTTACAGTATGGAGATTTGGTAAGGTTTTGCACATTATTGTAGGGAAATCCTGGTTGTTATGCTGTTTCCCTGATGGATAATGTTTCCAGCATTGACTTCTTTCTGCTGTTCTACCACATCAGTCTGTTTTTATAAGTTGTTAGATGCCATATAGATATAAATTTTTTATCTAGTTGAAGAGCTGTGTCATGCCTTTTACAGAAAGTTGATGTTCTGCTTTCCCTCCTCCTTTTTCTGTTCTTCAAACTGCCTCCATCAAATTGTTGTCACTAAATTATGTTCAACCAAAATATCACTAATATTTGCCACAAGTTCTTTTCAATTCCTTATTGCCAACTTATTTGACAAAATCCCTAGTGTTACATGAAAAAACAATGCCTCATTATGATAATATTTGTAGCTTTAATATGAAGTTCTGCAAACATTCTAGAAGTGTAGGATTATTATCCTTGAACCCTCTCTTCTTGTCACATGTGTGAACACTGAAGTGCATTTTAGTGAGCTTTAAAATCTGTTTTTCATGTACAAAGTTTATGAGAATCTTTTTGTCACTGTCACAATTATGTTCAGAATGAGTATGTGTGTGTATATATGAAGGCTGATAACGCTTGATAACTTCTAGGTTGAGATTTATATTCACATAAGTATATAATCACAGAAGTATCTGCACGTGAATATATATCTGTGAGAATGGAATTTGTTAAATAAAGCATGCAGCAATCTATAGCTGCAGGGACATAGCACTGCTATCTGATGAGCCTAATGGCTTCAGCAGTGTGTTTTGTTATCACTTTTGTTCTTTTCTGTAGTTCTTAAGAAAGAAAACGTGACCGTCTGATTTCACATCTTTCATGAGAGAAGTGTATTGATTTCTTTTTCTTTAGACTCTCTCTTTTCACAGATTTTGGACAGTTGATCAAAATACTGGTGAAAGCAGAATCTTTCAACTTTCCTGTGTATCTCTTGGCACCTTATGCTAACCAAACCAACTCATCATGAGGAAATGCTTGTACAATATTGTACACTATATATATATATAAATTACAAGTTCTATCTATAAGCCCACAATATATATGTGTATATATATGTAGAGATATATAAATACACATATTTCTACATACATATACACACATATATCTATATATAAATTGTTGTGACCTTTTCGTGACTGGCATAAGGGACCAAGAAGAGTGAAGGTAAAGAGCTAGTTCTTAGTTGGTCTTTTCTGGTCAGGTCATGTGGAAAGCTTATCTGCCTTTGTTCAGAGTGTGTGTTATCAAGAATTATTGAATAGTCATCTTTCAAATTTCAGTAAAGATATATAATAAAATCAAAATTCTTAATGTGGAAAAGACAGTAATTATTAAAGTATAATTGACAAAAGGCTACATGAAGTACTCATTTAGAAATATAATGCTGTTTTCTGGTCAGTGATAGTGAGAAAGTTAAGGTAGGCATTGTCTGCATGCAAATTTACACTAGTTGACTCCATGGGTTAAAGTGATTTAAATTGCTGTGGACAGAAAGGCTGCTCCTAATTGAATCGAGCTATACTGAAAATCTGACTTTAATGGACATAAGAGGTTCTACATACTTATTTGCAGCAATTTATCTTATGGAGTTTAAAATTTAGCAGAAGCAAACTGTAAAGTAGATGGCCTTTAATAGATTTGAACTACAAACATGGGAGTAGACTCTCAGCTGGTGATAATGCATGAGCTGAAGTTGCCACCACATTCATAGTGATATCTACAGTCTGCTTCCTTTCCCAGGTAGGCTGTGCTACTTTTTCTGAGAGCAGACACAGTGAGGGTAGGTGAATTCCTTGTGAACTCAATATTTGCTTTCATACCTAAAGAGACTTAAATGCCATTTCAAAGCCATGTTTCAAATACTTCAGCATTGTGCTGCCTCCTGATGACAACAGATGACCACAAGTGTATTTCCTGGTGGGTTGGGAACCCTTACATAATGACAGTTTTGACAGTAGCATTGGCAGTTACGTGCATCTGCTCATATGAATAAGCAACCATGAAATCAGTTTGCTTAATCAAAAGCAACTCCCCAAATTCCAAAACAGCCATCCTTTTACAAACACAGAAAGTCTTTAACAGAAGGGAAGATGCATGTGTTTGTCTGATTTCCTGAATTCTGTATGCCTTGTAAACTTATGAAAAAGAGGTTTGTGTATATATTTACAGAGGTGTTAAGAAATGTAGCTGCATGACTGTGACTGTTGCTACTTTCCACAATAACTATAAGAGTGATAGAAATTCTTATGTGTGCACTAAAAATACTGATGCTGGTAACTTCTTACATGTAAGAGTCATCCTGTGGTGTCAGCAGAAGATCCTGTTGATACAGAAGACTGTCAGAGAGGGGCAGACTCTCAATGTTAGTAGTATGCACATGTAAATATGGAGAAAGATATCATAGAAGGGTTTTTTCTGTGTGGAGTTTTTGTTTCTTTGTTTTAATGCAGAGAACATAGAACATTTAATTAGGTTTATACGGTGTTTGAGTATGCACAATATAAAATATAAATACTGTAAAGTCAGTAGATCATATATTTTACAGAATAATATGTTCTTATACAGGCTCAGAAAGACTGTTGAAGGCACACACAATGATGTGCCTCCACATAGAGGGAGGAGACATTGTGAGGGGAGCAGTTTAGGCAACTGCTCAAATGTTTCAATCAGTTAGTTAAGATTACAGCTGTCAGTTGCATAGTTTAAAAATACATTATTGGATCTGTAATGCTATCCTTGTTTTTAATCATTTTCACCACAGCAAATCCAACTCCAGAGGTTTGTCTGCTCTAACAATGCATTTGATACAAACTTCCATGAGGCATGAAGCAGGATGGGCAGCCAATTTGGAATTTATAATAATCCAGTCAAGGTTAAGATTGCCTTGTTCTTCTGGGATATTATAAAATTTGAACCATATACACACAACCAAAAAAATTAGTTATGGGTGTCTGCTGGAATTTTATTATTCTAGGGAACTCTTTCTTTAACTATGAGATACATTATCAGGTAATGCATTAATTTCAGTGGTACATCTTTTTAGATTAATATTGGCACCAAAATTATTTGAGTGTTTGGGATAAAGTGGGATCCTAAGAGGGCAATTTGAAAGGCAGAGAATATAATTACTACTTTAGAGCCCATGACTACTGGTCATGAGATACTTGCAGCACCCCTCTTTAAAATATCTGGTTCACTGTGAAGAAGGTTACAAAAAGGTACCTTAGCTGACTGATGTTGATAGTCTGCTTGCCATTTCTGAGTGATTTTAAATATATACAATATATTATAAACTTTTTTTTCTAAAAATATGTTTATTGAAAGCCTCATATTCCTTAAGCTGATGTATTTCCCTGATAAGTTCCAGTATAGGGCTACAGAAGAACCCACAAATCCTGGAGGAAATTTAGAGCTGAATCAGTCAAATCAGACATAGCAAGGGAGAAAACAACAGTTTGAAGGATTTTGCATTCACTGTAGTATTTTATGAGCGTTCTTTTCATGGTCTCATGGTTTGTGATGTATGTACATACTGAGAAGTATGCCTGAAGGACTGGTTAATGTCATGATGTTTCTATTAATGGGACAGAAACATGAAACCTTTGATATACACTACATCTAAACCAAGCTATGAGTTGGTGAGACTCAGAACCATGTTTTCCTGATCAACTAGTACTTCCCATTCATTCGCCAGGAATGGAAAAAGTAGTGTTTGTTCACATCTACTACAAATTCAGGACATGGCTAGAGCATATCTACTTAAGGTGAAACATCTGGGACTGGTTGTAGTCCTAATCCTGCAACCTATGATGAAAACTTCTATTGACTCCTAGAAGAGAAAGGGTTAAGGAAATGAACTTGGTGTTCATTCTTGGAACGTACTGACCTCATTCTGGGTTCTCAGGCACCTGTTGGATTGTAAGATTTTTTGGACTATTTCAATATGTTACAAGATTCAGACAGTGAATTAGACAGAAGTTACTAGTGACACAATTAAAAGACAAGAAAGGAGAGAGTTGCAGGGACAGAGATCTAGGCAGCAAAATAAATAACCTGCTTGGGGACAAGCAGAAGGGAGTACGATGATGGTTAGGGAAGTGAAAATTTGTTGGTTTGGTTAACATAGCACAGACCAAATTATGGTGGAATACACTGACAAAGAACTTTAAAGGTGAGAGGGGAAAAAAAAGCGAGTGAGTCAGGACAAATATGGAGGAGAGTGCATCTGTCTATGAAAATCAGATACAAAAAGAGAAAATTAAACCTTAGATAGAATCAAGAAGTATTACTGAGTACTTGTTGCTTTTGAGCAAGTGCACTAATGAAGTGCTGTAGAGCATGAGAATGAGCTGATTGTGGAGAGGGATAAAGTATAGGCAGGAGTCAGTGGGGTTAATGCCTTAAGAAATTGTAGAAAGAAAACAGAAGACAGTTAGGAGTTGAAGAGACAAGATGAGTTATGAGATGAGGAATTCTGAAAGAAGTTGGTGCAGGTGTAGAGCTTCCCAGGAAGTGCCCAGCAGCTGCATGAGGAATGGGAGGCAATGATGGCCAATGAAAAACAAAGTATGGCTTAAGGTCCTATGTGTGTGTTTAGGTTTGTGTGTGATAAATTGCCTTCATTTGGCCAACCAACCTGTCTTGCAAAGGGCAGCACAGTCATTTTCTCTTGCTGCTAGCTCTACATTTCTCACTGGAGTGTCTCAGTGGAAGTGAGTCACTATGGCTTCTGCAAGCTCCCCAAACAACCAAATGATCAAATAGGTGTAATCCACTTCACACTAAAAACTGTAACAGGTCTTTTTACTGTTTACTGTAATTTCTCTTTTTTAATTTCCTTGGTGTTTTGTGATGTCTACAACAATGTAATTTTAGATATACAATAAATTGCTTGTAAATCTCTTCCCAGATTATCTAATGTCTTATACATAATGATTTCTGACAATTCTTGAGGATGTTTTCTCTGTCTTAATGATCTACATGTGAAGTTAATGTATTTAAACAAGTAAACCTGGCCCAGGTAACTGGTTATCAGAAAGGTTTGTGCATCCTGGAATTGATGTGTGTTTGAACTTTGTGTTTTTTATTGGACTTCATATGCTAACTCAGAGATGAGTATCACAGAGCTTCGTGAAATTAGACCAAACTGTACACATACTATGTTTTTCCCATGTGTTCACTGAAGAGTCTGTGTAACTCTGAGGAGTCCCTCTCCAGAAGGTGCCTTTAATATAAAGTCCCAGTGCACCAAATTTAAATAAAATCTTGCCTTTGTGCACATCAACCCTTGCTGACAGGAGCATTCCATAATATGCAGCTATTGTAGCAATATAGTCAGATGGAAAACAACATAAAATTCATAAAAACAGTCAATAAAGTTAACAGTAATCTTGAAGTATTTTTCATATTGAAGTATATTATAGAAACTACAGCCTTTATATGTGCATTTTTTCAGAGTGAAGTAAGAACTTCTTTCCCAAGGGCCACCAAATTAACTGGCCACCAGACAAGTGTGTGTGTGCGCTCTGATGCAAAGAGGGATAGATGTAAAGCATTCAGGCTTCTGAGCCTCATAATCTTTGTTACCTCTTCTGAGATTAAAAGTTTGTTCTCGTCCCATAGGAAATGACACAGTGCAGCAGTATGTACACAATATGATCAATATTCAGTATATTGTAAGGCAAGTTCAATTCCATTTCATAAAGCTCTCACTGTGTGTTGCCATAATCAATAGAAATAGTACATACAATAAATATTATCTAAAAGTAGTTTTGCATCTCCTTCAAATTGCAATGGGTATCCTGAATCTTGCTGATTCACTTCATAATGTAAATACCATAAGTTTTGATTACTTTTATTTTTTTATACAGAAAAGATTTAGAAAAATGGTAAGGTAAAGGATTAGGCTTAATGCAGTAATGCTAACAGCATAAATATTGAGCATAATTCAATGAAATACTGTTTAACTCCATTTTTTTGTGTTTAGTTTTTTCAAAAACATCCTTTTCCATCCATAGGTGTTAGTAGAAACATCAGTGCCAAATTTTGTGCCAGGATATATACTTTGAAGAAATAAGGCTAACTGACTGGTGCTCAGACTGGTTCCTAGGAGTGGTTGCTCTTGATGGTAGAACAGAGGGTGCGCAAAGGCAATGCTTGTTTGTCTGGTGCAGTGGGAAGGATCTGTCTCTCAATGTGCCAGGCTGTGGGAGGCTTGAACTTAGTCCCTGGTGGTGGGGAGCAGCGTACAACAAAAGCATGTGTGTGCTTTGAGGAGCAGAACAGCTCTTACTGTGTGCTGGGAGGATGCAAATTCTAACTCATAAAGTGAACAAAATTATCAGTACTTAGAGTTAGAAGGATCATGTATGGTGATTTCCTGACTTGACTGAAATGATTGTCAAAACCCATTCTTTAACTCAATTGTTCATTTCTTTCTAATGAAACTCAGAAAAAGAGGAAGGAAGAAGAGATAAATAGATGGGGATGATCATGCTTTCCTTCCCCATTTCAGCTACCAGAGGGATCTGGAATATTATCTTGTCTGTGGTAGATGATTTGCAGGAGGGATTGTATTTTTTTAACAGCCATGACTACCTGGCTGTTTTCTTCATGTTTTGAAGTACTTTTAATACAGTGGATCACACTGGTGCATATAAGCTCTACAGCACTGTACTTTGCCAGCTGTGCAGTGGTGCCTGAGTAGCTCTGTATTGCTTCTGAACCCACTGCCTGCAAATACTCCTTCCATCTTATTCTACCGTTCTGTTCTTGAGATACGCCTTTTAAGTGACCTATTAGTATATGCATTTTCTTTACCCTTCTAAATCTTAAGTGTTCAGATGCAAGTCTGTTTAAAGCAAACCTTATTTTTACAGTAGAGGCTAAATATCTTTCTTTGGGGATAATTTTTGTGTCTTATTCCTGCTGAAGTCTATGAGAGACAACCCCATAACAGCAATGCACTTGTAGCAAATCAAAGGTCTTATGAATGCGTATCTGGTGCTGTCTTCAGTGCAACAGTATTTACCTGTATAGGTGAAAGCTTGATCTTACTTATGGAAACATTCTTGTTTATAATTAGAAATGAAGGCAGAGCAAGGCCTAAAGAGTTAAAGTGCCTAGTTCTGCTAAGAGAAGAAAATTAGCTGAATTGCTCGAAGCATGTTCTGTCTGTTTTATGAAAGTAGTTTCTGTTCTTCTCACTAAACCAAAGTCTAACACAGTAGACTCCTAGGCCAAAAATGAAGTACACTCAGACCTCTGAAATAGGTATGAGAGCCCAGAGCCAAGATTTTGTAGAGTTCAAGCCAAGATTTTAGAAGTTTGACAGGTCATGTCACTGAACAAAGAAAATGCAGAAGTCCAACAGTGATGAAAATGCTTCAATACCACCCAAGAGATGAAGTCAGGAGAGCACTACCCAAATTTCAAGCCAAAAGGAAAGCTCCACTCAAGATTTCACCTAGTCATTAATATGGAAAATAGAAGGTGTAACTATGAACTAAAACTGTATAAATGGCTTATTTTACACAAACAAGCCAGGCAAGTTTTTGCCCAGTAGGAACTGGCTTGCCTCCAACATTCGTAATACCTTTGCTGCTAAAAGAATAAAAAAGTCAAGGCTTTTTCAGCTTCAGATTTGGCACCCCAGATGGGATGTGTCCACCTGACTGCATAATCTGTCAGAGACTGGGGACCCTCTAGGCGTCCCTAGGTGAGTTTTACCTGGGGGAGCTCCCCCTTCTCTGGTGGCTTTTTGCAAGGGCAGACAAGAACTCACTGCATTTTGACATATTTCCCTGTTCTGTGTAACCTGTTCTTAACCCATAAGACAACAAGAGACGTCTTGTTGCTGGAAATGAAGTGGGATGAGATAATCTCCCTGTACCTGCACCTGCACCTGTTATGTAAAGAATTCATGGAATTTATAGGATACTTTTTAATTGTCTGGAGGGGGTGTAAAGGGGGTGCTTTTGATTTAGATGAAGAGTGGAGCATAGAAGGGTGAGAAAGTAAGTAAAATGTGCTGGGAAACCAGGTAGAGTAGTATGCAAAGTAACTGTATAACATTGGATAGTCTCTATTATCAAGGCCGTGTTCCTCTCTGACTTGGTCTCACGACTCAAGATAGATACAAATACCCTTAGAACATAATGGTAAAGGTCGTACAGGGGGGTGAGGAAGGTAATGATGGGAGGAAGATTATGTGAGCAGGGGTCATACAACCCCTAACCAACAGGCAAGCATGTGCAGACTGTTGCTACCTATTGAATTAATAGATGGTGTTTAGCTGCCTCTCAGACATCACCTTATACTACATACTAGCCCTATGTAGTATAATGGACAGCCAATAAATAAGGACACCAAGAGGAGCTGTGCAACACCCATCCTTCCACCAAGACCATGTTGTCTCCGTGGGAACGCCCACTAAGCATGGATGCCATCCAGCTTCTGCTGATCCTGGTAGTCCTGGCCTGTCTGCTCAAGTAAGCATTGGTGATAGGAAGCAACTGCTGAAGCATCAACTATATTTCAATTACATTTTATCTTTTCGTATCCTTTTATGAAGTATTAAGTATTTTATCCTTTATATTCTCTTTTGAATGAGTTAAATATTTTATCCTGTATTAGTCTCTGTTGCTAGCTGGTATTGCAATAAAAGCAATATATAGTGTGTTATTGTGTGTACTTATCTTTATTCTGGGCACGTATCCAAAATGAACTGATACATAAACTGGCATCAGGGACAGAATACATGAGGGAATAAAGCAGTATTGTGCAGGGGGATTCACTGGTGGAGTATACAGCTGGCGAAGTTGTGTCCCTATATGAGTGATTGTGTGCGTGTGAGATTTGCTGGTAAAATGTTGTGCTGGTTTAAAGGTAAACCTGCAGGAGAAGTGAACCCAACACAAAAGGGATTATAAGTCAGACTTACAATTTAATAAAAATATTACAATGAATGCAATGATACAAAGAGAAATTAGTTTTAACCCACAAAACCTAGAAGTATAACCCAGCACTCTGGGGCACAAACAGAATGGTGTTCCTTAGCCCCTGTGCTGAGATTCCTCCTGTGGTTCCCCTAAGTCCAAAGTAAGAGCAAGTGAAAAAACCTGTTGGTGCAGATGACGGTTGCAGTCTGGTCAAGAGTGGTGGTTCCAGTGCTGTTGAGGTTCTGCTCCTTCCCTGGTTCTGATGAGTGGTCCCAGAAGTCCCCAAACCCCAAGATTATACACCCTCAGCTTCAGGTGGTAATGCCCAGTACCTCCCTCAGGGTGGGGAGTTCCAGAATGGGTGATCTAACTTTATGAGTCATGGGGTACTTCTTTGGAATTGTTGATGGCCCATTAGCAGACACAACCCCTCAGTCTGGGTGTGGAGGTGCTAATGATTTCCTGGAGGTGAGTTATCACAGCTCCTATCTCACAGGTTTCTTTCACACCCAGCTCACATCCTGAGCAGTCGGGTGTGCCCTCAGCAGCTGCTGCAAATGGTCCATTGTTAACAGTTCATGAGAAATGGCATAGAGGGTTTGGAATACACAGCTTTGGTCACACCCACATAGTGATAAACTGGTCCTGGCTTCCTGAACTAGGACAAGTGCATAGCCAGTGAAACTGCATCCCTGTCAGTGTTCTTGTGTAGGAAGATTCTGCTTGTCTATGTTCTTGTGTAGGGAGATTTACTGGTAGTGTGTGTTGCTAGTCAAGTTGTGTCCCTGTATGGCTGGTGAGACATAGTTCAGTTGACCCTATGTCTGTCCGAGAGAAAGCCTCAGCTTCTCTGTGTGGCAATAGTTAATACTGTTTATGTCAGCATAGAGGGTGTCAGTGTTTAAGTCATGTTTGTGTAAGGTGTAATAATTGGTGTTAATATTTAGTGTATGTAAATCATAGTTCACTAATTCCATCAGAGCTTGGATATCAATGGCAGTGTCAAGTGTGTGGGAGTCATGTTCAGCTTGAAACTGCTAGATTTGTTCATTATGTGTGTAGTATGTGTAATTGGGCACTTTTACATTAAAGATGAAGAAGGTGCTACGTGGGTTGACTGCAGGTGGCAATGAACCCAAGAAAACTACTGCACCTCCCTGTGAACTCGTAGAGTGGGGGCAGAAGCCATGGAATACCTTGTGGGACAAATGGGAAACTTGTACAAAGCTTTCCCCTGAGCACTGGGGACAACAGACTCCGATGGAGGTATTGAAGTATTGGGAACAGTTTATCCAAATCCCTACTACTAAATCCAATAGCCATCTGGAACATGCTGGACACATGGGGGGTGCATTGCCCACTGCTTGTAAGTTAGCTGTAGAAAAACTGCAAACAGAGTTGGAAAAGAATGCAAGAGCAGCTGAGTGCTGTAAAGACTGCTCAGCTGGCACATGTCAGGTGCTACTGCATGTTCAGGCAGAAAAGAACAGGATAGATGAAAAATGTGTTACTTTAGCTGAAAAATATGACCACTAAATGAGAAGGGTTATCTCAATTGCCAAAATTAGTTTTTCACATGCCTGCTTCATATGCAATGGAATTATTTTATTTAATGCCCATTCCAGAGGAGTAGGACTGCATATTTGCAGTGCTGGTGTTGCCTAAAATTGAAGAACTTTCTGAGACAATATCAATCTGGGTAAAGGTAGAAAACAGTTCTTTACTGAAAAGCTTTACAAGTCTACAAAATATTGATGTGCCCATGATACAGCATAGAAATCTTACAATTTATAACATTACCTAATTATCATAACTAAAGGTTTTATCCAATCTAAGTATTGTTGTGAAGGCCAAAAAACTACACAATCCCAGCTATGGAGACAAAACTGGAATGCTTTATTGAACATTCAAAATTCAATTTAAAGGACTTGGGGCTAGGATATGTTAATAAGGAGGATGGATTATGGTAACATATGTTAACTAGAGGATTATACAAGTTTTGGCTAGGTTGCACAATTAGTTAATATTTTCTATAACAAGGATTTACACGGGGGGAAGAAAACAAAGATTTCAACAGGAATTGATAACATTCATCTTAAAATCCATCTCTATCTGGAGCCGGAGGCAACTAATCAGCGTGGTTGAACATCAGCAGGCCTTGTTGTTCCTAGTGATGGGATTTTCTCCAGCTCTAAATTTCTAGAATCCCACATATTGTCTACTCTCAGGCCACCTTGGTGTCACTCCCTGAACCTCCTCTGGGCCTGCCTCTGCACACTCCCTCAGAATTGGGTCTGGGGTCCTGAAACCCCTTACTTCATCTTTCTTCTTCATCATGATGAAATTCTGACCTTGCTGGTAAAAGGGTCATTTTTTGGAGTGTCTTGTATGTGTCCTGAGTCTCTGAATAAGTGTGAATTACCTAAGGAGTACAATTGTGGGGGTGACAGTGGGTCTATGGATTCTCTAATGTCTGAGGTAATTGATGAGGAAATTGGTCTTGAACAGTTCAAGGTGAATCCTTGAAAGAAGAGCACTTTAGAGTGCACCCTTAAGGAGGAGGGAGCCACCTGAAGAATGTAAAAAACCTTGTAGCCAATAAAATGTTTTCATCTATGCTTAATAGAACTGAATAGCCCATTATATGATGACACGCTGTATACAAGAAGTAGATAAAAGTGAAGTTGTAACTAAAAATAATGTTCTTTGTTCTGCTGCTTGAACCTGCCTCGACCTCTTTTGTCTGCCATAACTCACTCCTTCTCCCTACATAGAATGGTAGAAGTCAAATTTCTGGTAAACTAGAATAAATTTGCCATTGCAGACTATTTTCCCTTCATAAATGTCTATGTTATACTAACAATTAGAGCTGACCAGATTCGAGATTTTCTTGCCAGTACAAAAGGCAAGAAAATAATTTTTGGAAAATTTTCCATCATTAAGGATAAAACAAAAAATTCCAAAAGCACCTGAATGATGGGATATAGGCTGCTGCCAACCAGGTCTTACTGGGGAAGCAAAATGAGAGCCAGTAAACAGCAACAAAAATAAATAGTGTTATTTGATTAGTTTCTGTATTTTCTGGACTGTGTTATTGTATTGTATGGTCTTTTCACAGCATAGAAATGTATGTTGCTTACAGAGCATGCATCCACTCAGTGTTTTGTTGTATCATTGAAATCCTCACTTATGGGATTCTAATCTGACCCTGCTTTGGATGCAAAATTCCTGCTGTATGAAAGAAAAATATAGGAAGTCAGGATGTTATTTCAAATGAGAGGGCTTCCTCAATGCACGGGCCACTGGAAATCTATAATAACCTCTAGAGAGAGAAATCAGAGTTTGTGGGTTCAGTAACTCCAAAGCTGAGCATGTATGTTGTCAAAACAGTTTTGTAGTAAACAAAAGTAAATTTTTTGAAATATATTCTTTTGGCTTATTTCTGCAGACATTGCACTGGGGTAATCCCTATTAAATTGCAGAAAGGAAAGGAATGCATGCATTCCTGCCTGTAAATTATTATCCAACAGTAAAGAGCACCTGTAACAGCAAGACCAGCAGAGACCGCATCCACCAATATGGTGAGAACAAGCAAATCCAGTTTTATTCAAATGAGCTCACACATATATACCCCAGGTAACCCCGCCCTGTCCACAACAGGGCTAACCCCATAGGTCAGAAGGCTGCAGCATGGACATATATGGTAAAGTTCAGGTGCTTTTCTGGTTGCTGTGTTGTTGTTTACTCCTAAAGCTTGATGTCCCATGTTCCTTTGGACCCACTCCAGTCGGTGGGCGGTGACAAGCACCTGTAGGAGTATAACGATGTATCCCTATTGGATAACTTTACAGTGTTATAGCAATGTAGAAAAATACAATTAAGTGACTATATAGTATTAACTGGTGGGTACTTTCTAGCTTTTCAATAGGAAAAGGAATGACTGAGATTTAGGGAATTAAGATCCATATCCAAGGAAAGGACAATGTAGATAGAGGGACTGCCTTGTAATAGTTTTATACCTAATTCTTTTATCATACCATGGTTAACTTCAGTTGAAGAATGTAATTGATTGAAATCATAAGATTGAAATAAACATGATTATATTAAAAGGGAAATGTGGAACTGATAAAAGGAAATGTTTTTCAGTACAACTTTTGATTAAACTTTAGAATTTTCAGGCACAGGAAGCTATTGAGGTCATGAAGATAATATTTAGAGATGATAACGTATTATATTGTGTAGAGATCAGTTTTAGGTAAATGTTTACAGGTAACCAGAAGCAGAAGGACAGCCCAGAAAACTCCATTTCCCAGAAGCAAGCAGGACTACCGAGGGAGGAGTTGAATGACTGCACATGCCCCCTGAAGAAGCAAGCTGATTCGTGGAAGGTTGTGTGGTTTATTCAAACATGTTACTGCCCCCTTCCTGGGATTTATAATCTGTATCTATTGGTCAATAAACCAGGCATTGAGTTAGCAGTTCATGCCTCTCTTTCACACCACAATATTGGATATCTGTAGCTGCTTTAATTAATGACATGTACTTCGGGAAGGATTTCAAACAGATATTTGTCGGAGATGAGGTTTGGGAGCGCATTATTCTGCATCTTCTACATTGTTCTGGAAGAAGAATCCAATTGACTTAACATATTGGTATTGCACTGAAGAAGGCCATCACTTTCTTCAGCCAGGAGGTATTCAGCAGGTTTAGGGATGAGATTGTTCCCCTTCATCCAGCACAGGAGAAACCATACCATGAATGTTATGTCTAGTTTTGGGCTCCTCTCTACAAGAGAGACATGGACATGGTAGTACAAGTCCAGTGGGGTCCACCAGGATGATTTGGGGCCTCAAGCAGAAGGTGTGTAAGGAGAGGCTGAAAGTCCATTGGTTTGTTCAGGCTGGAGGAAACAAAGGGCAGATCTTACTGCGCTTTACGAATACCAAATTTGGAAGAACTGAGAATGGAGTCAAACTCTTCTAGGATGTAAGCAGTGATAGAACTGGAGCAGCAACTGGAATGTGAGAAATTCTATTTAAGTAAGTTTTGTTGGTTATTTGTTTATTTAACAATGAGTGTGTCAAACATCACCTTATATGTGAGGGTGGAATAGCTTGCTTGGAGAGGCTGTTAGATCTCCAGTCTTGAGACTGGAAATGTCTTGAGACAGTCTTGAGACTGGAAAGTACTGAAAATGTGATAAGAGATGGCCACACAAGCTGACTATAGTTAAATGAGAAACATATAGAAAATACTTAAAAATATTTTGTGGTCAGAAATTAAACTATTTGGGACATTTATCTTCATGCTTAATGTTTGTTACTTATGGATAACAGAGAAAATGTCAAATGTTTCCAGTAGTCTCATACATTTTCAGGGGATTTTATATCTGGTAAGGGCTTTTTAAGCTGTGATTTTAATGCAGTTCTTTGCTTTTATTTTTGGAGTTAAATGTTTATTGTCCAATTAAGACAAAGAACTAGAGTGAATCCTGGCTGATGTATTATTTGCAACATGAATGTCTCTAAAGCTCAGTGCTAACTCATTTGAAAGGCCTGTATGTTACTCTTTTTTTAAGATAGTGTCCTACAGTGCTTCAAAGATTATATATAATGATGTCAGTATTGTTCTTTCATATTATACTGTAATTTCCTAAATAAGCTCATTGAAAAAAAATTACTTCTGTATTAGATCTTGCATTTATTCAATAATCAGTGGTAACGTGGCTACATTAAGCACTGCCAAAACATACCTTTTATAATTCTGAATTTGTGTGCATGTTGTATTATATTCAGCTTTATTCATAACACCTTCAGCTAATTTTTAAATGTAATCTTTCAAAAATTCTGTCGCTCAGTTGTCTAACAAGTTGCATAATGAAGTTTATTCTTAGACAGTGAAAGACGGAACAACCACCTCCATCGGATTTATACTTCTTTTTTTTTTTTTCTGAATAATTTTTGTTAGGAAAGAATGTATGTGAGGGTTAATGCCTTGGGAAGCTGGTTCTGGAGTGGTACTTGGGAAACACAGAAAAGGGGTATATGAGAGACAGTTATAGATAAAGGGGTGTATGAGAGTTATGGATAATGGGATACTGTGGTATTGAAGATGAGGAACTTTCAAGTGTATTACTGAGTTAGCAGTGGGAAAGAAGTGGTTTTAGCAGCACTGGAAAGATGAAGCTAGAGAATTAATGAACTTGTGGATTCAACACAGAGGAGGAAGTGAAAACCAAAGATCATTAAAAGCCATCTAATCCAATCCCCCTGCAATAAGCAAGGGCACCTTGAAACAGATCAGATAGCTCAGAGTCCCATTCAACCTGACTTTGAATGTTTCCATTCCAGGGATGGGGCATCCACAGCCTCTCTGGGCAACCTGTTCCAATGTGTGACCACCTTGCTCAAGAAATATTTCTTCTTTATATCTATTCTGAATCTACCTTCTTTTAGTTTAAAACCATTACTCCCTGTCCTGTTGCTGCAGGCCCTGTTGAAACACCCGTCTCTTTCTTATATCACCTCCCTCAGCCTGCTGGCCACACTTTCTTTCATGCAACCCAGGATACAGTTGGGTTTCTGGGGTGCACACACACATTGTTGGGTCATGTCCAGCTTTTCATGCACCAGTCTTCCCAAGCCCATCCCATCAGGACCGCTCTTAATCCCAGCATGCATTACTCAGGATTGGTAAAAGGATGTTGCACGTGATCTTGTCAAATTTCATGAGGTTCTTGCATGGGTCCACCTCTCAAGCATGCCCAGGTTCATGCGGATGGCATCCTGTCCTGGTGTGTCAGCTGCACCGCTCAACTACACATCATCAGCAAACTTGCTGAGGGTGCACTTTGATCCCTGTCTATGTCATTGATAAAGATCTTAAACAACAACTGGTCACAGGAGAGATCCCTGAGGGACACCACTTGTCACTGATCTTCATCTGGACATTGACCCATTGACTACTACTCTCTGTATGTGACCATCCAGTCAGTTCCTCATCCCCCAAACAGCCCTTCCATCACATAAGTCTCTCTCCAATTTAGAGAGAAGGATGGTGTGGCACACCATGTCAAAAGCCTTAGAGGCCCAGACAGATGATATCAGTAGCCCTTCCCTTGCACACTCCTGTAGTCACTCCAGTATACTCCAAGATAACCATAAACTAAGACATAATCCCTTGTTCACATCAAGACAAAGGAAAGATGAATTTGATATTACAAAATGTATAAAGAAATGCCACACCTACAGCAATGAAGTCATGAGTGAGAACAGGACAGAAGAACAGTCAGAAAAAAAGGTATAGAAATAGACTAAGACTAAGCAGTATAAGAAAATAAATTTGAGTGGTTCTCCCTTACATTGCCAACACATTGCACTTGCATTAATTTTGCAATTAGTATCACAAACACTCAACAAATACAAAAAAAAGTACCTCAGCTATTCAGTATAATAAATTCTTATATACAAAGCAGCTTCCAGATTTTGTAACCTTTAAGATATGTGGAATCAAATAGCTTAACTTAAGCAGCTGTGCAACAGTACTGAATTTAAAGTAAGCAATAAACAAAATCTGAAGATTTTTTTGGTGAAATTAGTTCAATTGTGACCTAGATTGCTATCAAAACTCAATTCACCTGTGTACAGAAATGTGAAACACTTGAAGCAGTGTGTAACTTGTAAACACTATTTCCCCTTAGCCTATTTGCATTTCTAGTACATTTATGCCTGCTTGTTCTGCTTCCATTTGATATGAATACCAAATGAAGCATTTCTCTAGTTACATCTATGTGCATTTGCATGCTTCATTAAACTGTAAAGGCATTAATGACCAATACAGGGAATGATGTCATTAAACAGAGGAATAAAGAGATGGAGCTCTTTAAGAGATCATTAATGAAGCCAGGAGATGGGGTATCAAACTTCAGGGAAAAATCACAATGATGCCCCATTTATTACTACATAAAACTCCATGAGATGTGGAAATAGTGTAGAAAATCAGTAGGATTATAATACTTGTTTGAAATCAGGGGGTATTTGTTAAACAGAGTATCTCCATTACAGCCTCTAGGCATTACTAGTCCCTTGGGAGCTGGGCCATATGCAGCTAAAAATGAAGTGCTGGATTTTCAGGCTCTGTGACCTCATGATACCTATTTATGTAGCTGTACTGAAGCTACCGTACCAATGTGCTGTCTCAGAGGATAACTGGATAGCGATGTCCTGTAAAAGAAGCAGCTTATAGTTTCTTTTACTATGTAGCTGTTTATACTCTGTATAATCTTTTAGTGTATTGTAAATGCACAGTCCTCAAGTACAGTACGCTGTAAGTTTTTATGAAGATAGGAATTAAATTTTTCAAAATACTTAATTTCTGTTTCCAAAGAAGGAAACAGTAGTATGCCTTGCACAACTCTGTCTTGTGTGGTAGGTTTTGGAAATGCCAAACCAAGCTGGACATCTTTGTGCAAAACAAATTTTAATGAGTGAATGCTGGGAAGAGGGTTACCTGCTTAGTCAGGTCATTAAACCTGAGGAGAGGAAGGAGGGGGAGAGTGGCACAGTGGCACCAATCCTAAACCAGAAGAGAATGAGGTGAACAAGAAATTTAATTTCTCTTACAAACTTGGTGACCACCTGGCCCTCAGTTAGGGCCTTCATAAGAGCTGGGAAATCTCTTGCCATCATCACTGTAGATAAGGATAGTTAATGGGTGTTATTTATTTCTTATGAGGTAGCACCATAGGTGGCAGAGCCGCCACCCAATTTTTCTATAGTGGTTTGAAAGGGAAAAGAGACCAAAAAACCCTACTTTTGTGAAATTTCTAATTCTGCTTTGCAAAATATTGCATAGCAAGGCAGCTGGAAAAGTGAGAAAGTGCTGGAGTCACTTTGTTCTGGTACGTACTGTCTAGCAATTATAGAAACCAGGGTACCATGTATTAGAGGCCATACATTAAAGTAAGCTAGACACTTCAATAGGATGAAATGGTAAAGATCCAAGATTGTGTAGAGTTAAAGCCAAGATTTGACAAGTTTGACAGGTCATGTCATTGAACAAAGGAAAGGCGTAAGTCCAACAGTGATGAAGATGCTTCAAGACCACCCAAGGGATGAAGTCAGGAGAGCACTACCTAAATTTCAAGCTAAAAGGAAAGCTCCATGTAAGATTTTGCCCAGTCATTAATATGGAAATTAGAAGGTGTTAACTATGAACTTAAGACTATAAATGGCTCATTTTATACAAACAAGTTAGGCAAGTTTTTGCCCAGTAAGAACTGGGTTGCATCCAACATTGTCAATAAATACCTTTACTGCTAAAAGACAAAAAGCTTCTTAGCAGTTATTTATTTCAAAGTGTTTTTTGCTATCAGTCACACAGAAAGTAGGGAACCTCAGATATGAGTCCTTCCTCAATGAGTCTTTCCTTGAATACACATCTCCGCAGAGAATCACACATCTCCCTCATCTGCCTAGAAGCAAGGCTAAGGAGCTGCATTCCTTCCTCCCACTACCTTTCCTGCTAAGCTGGAGTCAGTGGGCAGCCATGGCATAATTTCATGGAGCCAAGGCCCCAGGAACCCAGAGGGATTAGGTCCCTGTAGCTCAGTCATGAAGGTGGCAGCCCCCACTGCCTCTTGGCTGCTTGTGTAAATTAAGGAGCAGAGCCACTGCAAAAGCAGAATCCTGGACATTGCTCTGGGAAAGAAGAGAGAGACAGATTTCAAGTCTTACTGGCTGCTGCCACTTCTTGCTCCAACTCCATCTTTTCTGTGTGACCATGGGCAAAGTGGTAGTGGTATTCTTACTAGTTCTGTTGTGAGCAGCACCCATAGGAATCTGGAAGGTAATGGAAGCTGCCAATTGTGGATCTCTGAAATGGTGAATGAATAAAATGCACGAGCAAAGCTGCTGCTAGATAATGTAATTCAAGGACCAGAAGTAGCAGAATGCCTTAGCGTTGCTTGGACCACAGTGGAAGTGGCCCAAGCATTTTTGAATTGTGATGAAGAATGTCACTGTACAACATTGAGGACATCTGCCCTGTCTTACAGAATATGGACATGCCCTTGGATTGTTCACTATCCTTTGAATGCTGCTATCCAAGCAATGAGACAGGGCTTTTTTGTGAATCCTACTTTTGAATGTATAACTTCAAATTTCTCCCAAATCATATAAGACATCTATTTCTATCTCAGAATACATTTTGCTTTGCTTGTGTTACCTGGGTCTGTAAACACATCTCAACCTCGGACCAGAATGAAACTCAGCAGGCAGTCTTCAGAGATGTGGGGTAGTCAAAGCCCCATTCACTGATATAAATAATAAGGGAATAAGGATCTTTAGACAGGGCTAAGAGCTCTGTGAGTAGAAAGACTGGCAAGGCCAGAGGGGACATGAGACTTAAGAAAAAGGGAACCAGATGTTCAGCAAATCCTGGCTGATGCATCAAGGGATATGTATTCCACCCTGTGCTGGATGCTGAAAAGAATCTGTGTTGAAGATGAGAGGTAAATACCTACTTAATGACCCTATATTATAGTATCCCTATAATTATATTTCAGCTTGCTATTTCACTCCCAATGCTGTTGCCTGTGTAATCCTTTAATGTAATCAGAGCCAAATGTGCTTGGCAAGCAAGCAACAGTGTCTGTGGTAACCACAAAATTAGGAGACTGGAAAGGGATTGGCCTGAGGCCAGCATACTCTAAGGGTGCAGAGCAACTTGCTGTCATTACCTGATGAGCAGGGTTTTGAAATCCAGGGTCAAGAGAACCAAAGGCCGGAAATCAACTTGAGTGCATTAAAGCATTAAGATGTTCCTTAAATGCCTAAATCTGGAGCTCTACCAAGTGAGGCTGTCTGGAAGGTGAAGACTTCCGTTTTGATTTTTGAAACATAGAATCATTTAGGTCAGAAAAGACTTCTAAGACCATTGAGTCCAATCACTAACCCAGCACTGACAAGTCCACCACTAAACCATGTCCCTAAATGCCACATCTGCACATTATATTTACTTGTGTGTAAATTTTCATTGTCTCTGCAATGATTCTTCCAGAAGGTACATGAAGTAAAATTACTAGCACTTTTTCTTCACAAAACCAGCTTCTTCAGTACCTCTCCATGTGCTCTCAATTGGCATGGAAACATGATGCTGAAGCTCTGATAGCTAATCTGTAGAGGCCAGTGGTTCCCGCAAGACCCTCACCTCTTCTGTCTGTCTCCAGCTGCTCTGTTGTCTTCAGCTGAATCCTAATTTGAAACTGAGCACAAATCGGGGCAGTATTCAGAGATAAAGCACACTTTGAGCTTTTAAATAATGAATACAGCAGTTGTAAAGAAAAAAACAAGGGTAGTGGAGGAAACCATAATCTGAAACTTGGAATGCTATCTGACTTCCTCAGTAAAAATTACTTGGCTCCATCAGTGGCAGATTCTGCCCAGTTTTCATACTTCTGTGGCAGCAGAACATACTGAACAACCTTTGCTGTCAATCTGCTTATGTGACCTGGTAATAATGATGCCTAGGTTAAGAATGACTGTCTGCCATTTGGATGAGACTACCTTGGCATATTTATACTTTTTAAGACAAATGAGTAAGAAATTATTAAAAATTGTATTGATATGCTCTTATTGTGTTTATTAGGTCAATTTATTTGACTAAATATCTTTATCACATCTCATTGTAGAAATTTCTGTGAATGCTAGTCTCTGCTACTAATGAACCTCCCTCAATACATATGCATAATATATATGTGTTTGTAGGTACCTAGGCCCCCTAAGCCCAGAAAAAGAAAATTATATAAAAATTATGGAGAACCTATTAAATATTTCTCTTCACCATAACATTTTCCCTTGGTTGTTCTTTAACCTGCTTCATGCTATTTTTTCCCCCCTGTGAAATAATAGTGAAGACCTGCTGGATAAAACCATTTTGTTCTGCTTTGCCTGATGTCTTTTTCAGTCATGTCATTTATGTAAGATCTTCAGCATGCTTATGTGAAGTTGTTGCCCAAATATTTTCAGCATGACTTCGTTTAAGTACTTCGTCACAGAGGTTCATTTAATTGGAAAACTTAAAGGGCGTATCACTCACATCTTTTATTGCTCTGCATGATTGACACAAGTCCACAAAATTGATGGTCATAGCATCAAAATGTCCCACAGTGGCACAAAGAGCCTCTCATTCTGTTGGAATATTGTTTTAACATGTTGAAGTGTATTTAAGAAATGATTAGCCATGGATAATACTCTTGGCCTGATGTGGTGACTAAACAGATGTTCGGCTTTCAGCAAGTTTGCAGCCCTCTGTTTAGCCTGACCTTTTCTCTTGGCAGCAAAGCCCAGTGGCACATTAGCATGTGTTCTGCTCATCAGAGTGAGAGGCAATTGCCATCCTGAAAAACATCAGATAGCCCACCCAGCCCATGATCCGCTCTTCTTTTCCCTTGGCCTTCACCCACTATCACTGAATATCCTGAACAAATGCAGAAGAAAGTTGGCAATATTTTTGAACTATTGATCTCTGCATCTGGCACAATGTGTTTAGCACAAGCTAGCAGTTCAAGACTGAGTATTGTGCTTCTTTTTGTTTCCTTTTGTATTGCATAAATATTTATGTCTTTAGTTCTGAATCTTCCGTATAGTTGGAAGAGTATAATGCTAGGGTGCCATAACTGAGGTTCAGAATGAGCCTGGCATATAAAGCAGTAATAAAAGGATCATATATATTCAAAAAACCCGGAGTCTTAAAGGCTAAATCTTGTTTTACAGCTCACAGCACGTTTCTTAAATGTTCTAGCAAACCTTTTTTCTGTTCTTGCTCTTTGGTGGCATGGGGGTCAGTCAGGACAGGGAATTGGTGTGACTACGCCACAGGTAACAGCAGAGACAGAGTCCTGATTTTGTTAAATATGAATTAACTTCATTGGTCACAGTGAAGATGTTGCAAAACAATGCTAATATAATGAAATGAGTCCTGCAGTGTTCAGCAACTTAAAAAGAAAATATTGTTGACATAGCTGGAGCAGTAAGATAGTATGCAGCCTTAGCCCTTCCTGCTATAGGTGATGCTTCATGCTATCTTGTTCCATGCTTACAGGGCTATTGCTGTTGCTCCTATGCATTGCAGTATTGGCTATCACCTTCTGTGTCTTCTTTGGTGACACTGGAACCCACTGCAGATGTAAGAAAAGAGCTGGTATATATTAATAAGACATGATACATGTCTCAGAAGGGAAAAGTGTGCAAAAAGTGTTTTTATGAGAACCAAAGCAGTCTTCTCAAAAATGAAGCAGTGTTTTGCTTCAAATTTCTATCACAAAAGCTCTTCTAGGAATGCCAAGTGTGGGCACTGTTGAGGAAAACACTTCGTGGACGTAGCTGGGTGTGCAGCTGCAGGCTGAGCTCTGGGTGATGGGAGATGGTTGGAGCCCCAGCAAGGGGCTGTGAATTGGCACTGACCCTTTGCACAACAAAGGGCATAGGGACCTGTGATACCAGCCAGGTGACCAGGCACTCAGAGACAGAGCAGGAGCTGATGGTTCAGCAGGAAGATGCCAGACAGTCATTGGCACAGACTGTGAGGGTGCATATGCTCAGGGGGTACTTAGGGATCCTACCCGGAAGTCTTAAGATCTTTCTGTGTTACTGCACAGTGATTAAATTGCTTCAAGGATCCAGGCATCTGGGAGTCTGATATGGCAAACCTGGGTTTGAACTAGGGAGAAAACCTTCTCTGACTGTGAGAGTGGGGTGTATAGGGAGCCAAGCAGGAGACCTGTGGATTTACTGGAGCTGCCCAGGGGGAAGGGACTTCTGTCACAGGAGTGACAGTCTGGGTGGTGGGAGTGTGGCAGTCAGAGTGGCTCCTGTATAGTCAGACAGACAGTTTTAAGGGTTGGACTTGACAACCTCAGAGGTCTCTTCCAACACAGTTGATTCTATAATTCCTTAACACCAATGTATTACTGAGGCATTAGTTTGTCTCCCATGTAAGTGCTGCCTGACTGAGTTACTGTAGCAACTGGCCAACACATGCTTGGAATCCTAATTCTTTTTGGGTGCACTGGAACCTGCTTGCGGAAGACTGGAACTGCAGCACACTTGGCTCTAGATTATGCACTGCTTCCCTGCAGTGTTCACTGATGCTCTATATTGTTAAGAATCCTTAGCAGAACCTACCTAAAAGGGGAATATTTCAACTCTGCTTTTCTTTTTTCCTCACATGAAGTAAAAACTGAGTTCACTGTTTGCAGAGAGGGGTCTAATTCTGATTTTACACCAGCATAAAGTTAGTAAAAAACTAAATTAATTAAAATTAATGTTGTTGATGTAAAATAAGCTACTAGTAATGTAATAACCATAACTAGGTAAGAACTTATGATAGAAAGAGCATGGGTTTTAATTTGGTCTTACATAACTGCAAAGCTCCTATCTGTGTAAATAATTCTGCAGATTTCAGTGCAAAATCACAAATAGTTGGTTAATCTGACCTTTCCAATCTGTGCTAATTGGCTTCCTGCTGGTAAGCAGACTATCCTCCCAGAATTGTGTTCTCTCATTTGGAGAGTCTTGAGACACTTCACTGAAAATAGAGATCATATCCTCAGTTTGCGTATATTATCCAGCTACATTCAAGTTAAAGGTGTGCCTCCCTGACATCTGATCCCGCCAGATCTCGGAAGCTAAGCAGGGTCAGCCCCAGGTTAGTACTTGGATGGGAGACCTCCTGGGAAGTGCTGGGTGCTGTAGGTTCTAGTCCTGAGGACTTCACTGTCACCGTCCTAGCTCGCTTGGCCGTGGCAGATGAATCTCAGGACTTAAACGGTGGGGCCAGTTCTGTGCATGCTGTGCCTCACCTAAAAAATGCACTGTGCAGGCTGGAAGGGCACACCCACGTGGGGACAGCCCTTCCCAAATCTTCATTCGCGAAGCCGAGCCACACACACATTCAGTTAATAGTTATCTCTGTTTTCTGACATGGGAGCATATCCCACATTGTCTCCTAAACACGTTGTATATATGGAAATAGTTAAAAGCAACTAAGTGGAAAGACATGGTTTCAATATGTAATGAGGTAAATATGCTCAGTTGCTGTTACAATCTCCAGCGCGATCTCTAACACCACATTATTCACTGCAGTGTTTATTCTCAAACACCAGGGCTCCTGCTTTAGCAATGTGTTAATGCTTTATCAAGCCTTGAAGCTTGAAGGTTTTAAACATAATGCTGAAAGCACCTTCATCCAAGAGGTGAATCAGAAACTTTGATACCCTGCTTTCCTCATCTCTGTAGAAATGAGAATCTTTCAAGATGCACTGTGTATACCAAGGCTTCTTATAATCCCTGCAAGCTGGGAGAAATTGACATTCCTTGTTATGAAATTAATCTTCTCTTAAAAAATAATATGGTGAATACAGAGCTCAGAGATAAAAAGTGAATTTCTGTATTTTTGAAACAGTGCAGCTTTGAAGAATGAGCTGCATACTGAAGCACTGGATACTTGAGAACAGTAAAGTTAATATTACCTCCTTCATTTAATCTTACCTTTTAGCTGCATGTCCTTCAATGTATTTTCCATATTTTATTATTTGAATAACATACCTTAAAACAAATGGCTGAAAACAAACTGATAAATGAAAGCACTCTGAACTGATTTTTTCCCTAGTCCTCCAATAACCCCATTAATTACTGTCTGGACAGCTAATACTGTATTTTGTTAAATAGTGATGTTCTTTCCTTCTGTCTGCATGAGAATCTCAAAGTGACACTTTCAAAAGTACATGAAGAAATAAAAGTTCTTTCTCCTTGGCTATCAATGTCTCTTTGCTTTAACTGCTTTTTAAAATTCTTTGGAGAGAAAGGGAAAACAAAATAGGCTTTCTCAGAATGGTAGCATGCCTTCTGTTTTTATTTTTGAGCTGCATTAGTGGTTTTAACCCTTAGGTCTTCTAGCTGTCCATATAGCTTAGAAGAAAAACTTATGGATTAGGTTTGTATGCCACATCTCATAAGGGCATTTTCTGTTCCCATAGCAAAGCTGCTATTTCTTTCTCTGCAATTTAGTTTCTGCCTTTTTGGTATTAGTTGGGCAATGACGTGACAATGTGGCGATACTTGCTGTTCATTTTTATCTGTGTTATTTTGCTTGGGGTGACAGGTCCTTCTGCTGTCCCAACTAATTGCCAGACATCAGAAAATCTGGTGTGATGCCTAGGAGGAATAAAGAGATCTGACTCCTGACCCAGCTGCATGATTTATGAACTAGTTCATTTCTGCAGCTACAACTCTCATTTATTTACATCACCTTAGCAAGATAAGGGATGAAAAGAAGAATGTTGTTGAAAAACTTGCAATGAACTTTTGGACTCTAGTAGTTTGCCATGTGCCAGACTGCAGCTGGAGTGTTATTTCCTTGAGGAAGTCACTGTATCTGTCCTTGATTCAGTTGTCAGGGATTAATTAATTTTTGTTTCAAAACTACTTTCAGATTGTCATCTGGATGGAGTCATAACAGTGCAAAGTGTAAACAGTCCTCCACAATCTATGGCTCAGCAAACTAAAGAAGCACCGAAGCACATATACAGCTGAACATTATCCAGGTATTGCTAAATCACTTTATGTCCGTAGGGATTGTAATGCTGAAGTATAAATGTGGGTTTTTTCCTTTGAAATACATTGAACAAAGTGGATATATTGTTTACTTGCAAGATGACTGTCTCTTTGATAGTCTTTATACCTACATTTTAAGTGTTGCAGGTGAAATGTAGTGTTACATTATCTTCTAACATAGGACTTCTCATATGGCTTTTTTTCTGAAATAGGGTGCAAATAAATTGTGCTTAACATATTGTTTGCAAGGTAAGTTTTCATCTCCTGGGTTAAAATTCTGAGACAAAGCATCTTGATTGAATAGGAAAATATACAATTACAATTGTATATCATTCCTTCTCATGCCCAGTGCTATGCTTGCACGAATAGCAAAAATCTGTTGATTGCTGTCTTATGGGGTTGGTTTAAAAAAGTGATACATCAAATGTCAAAGTTCTCCTAAATGTTCTCTCTTTTAAGATCAAAATATTCATTATTGTCTTCTAACTAGGATTTTATTTCATTATCTGAAAAGAAATATTAAATCCAGAACACTTCTCTAATTCACAGTAAGTTTTAAGCAACTTAAATATATAGTTGGAAAGGAATGAATAGTTTGTAAAGAATAGCATTTAGAAGAATGTCCCTTTTAGCATTAGCAGTGTATTTGTCAAGCAGACTGGTTTACTCAGGTTTTTGGTTTTGTTTGTTTGTTTTTTTATCAAATATTCTTGAATGTTTGCTCTATTGATTGTTGGTGAATATTCAGTGTTTGAGCTCTGTGCCTATGAGCTCTGTGCCTATAGACTATTGATCAGAAGCATCTTATAATGTTTTTTCCTGCTCCTTAATTAGACAAAGATGCAAGCATTCTGGCTCAAATAATTGTGTGGGTGAAGCTGAGGTTTGGTTGCGAGGAACACTCTTTCTTGGGCTTTTAAAATTTACCCAAAGCCTTGGTCAAAAAACCAAGGTGACTCAAACATTTTCTGAAAAGTAACCAAAAGAGCTCAAGAAGGGCTAAAAAATGACTTAAAATGTTCAAAGAAATAGTTGTGGATATATTTCTTTCATCATTTTCCTTGTTTCATTTAGACCAGAGAAGAAGGTCACAGAGTATGTAGATTCAAATTATCACATCTGTAAATAGCATTAGATTAGTGCCTGAACTTGGAGAACCAGTTCTGTTGAACATCATCCTTCAACTGTGACCCACAGAAATTCCACTGGGTTTGATTCTGCCAATTCCAGTGGGATTATGGGCAGTACTGCATTCTCCACGACTGAGCCTGTAGCTATTTGGTGTCTGTGTGCTCTAGGCAGCAGCTGAGATACATCTGAAAAAGAAAGGATGTGGTCTCAGCTTCCAACAGAGCCACCAAGGTCTCTGTCATGCTGAGGGTTGGGAATATAGAATAGAGGAAAACTATTAACTAAGGTCTACTTAGAGCAAGAAATGCTGCACCATTCCTTATGGTCTGTGAAATCCTCTAATGAAAAGTAAAAATCATTAGAGCTACCAAAACCACTGTTCAAACTCTGATCAGGTTCCTTTGAACTTGTCAGCTTTATCTTATAAGCTCACTGTGGTTCATGCAGAGTGTCAGGGAGAAGAGCAAAAATTGTGCTTTTCAGCCATCAGCATGCTAGGAGATGTCAAGCTGTCAGGCTCTGACTGCAAGAGCCAGTGGAGCTGCTGAAGTCAGGTGGGCATGAGATAGCGTCTTTTCTCTTACCATTCTAAGTATGACCTCAGCTACCTGAGGCTCAGGTCTCAGACAGTCTGAGAAGAGAAGGGTGGATGCCAATAAAATACTTTACACATTCAGTGGTGCAAAGTGTTTGAGTTAGAGGGAAGGTCAGTTCACCCTAGCACAGGTTTTATGGACGTAATTGTGTGTGTGCTGTCTGCATATCTATACCTGGGTTCATAAAGTGATTGTACTGGGATTGATGCAAACTGAATTATTTATTTCACTTAATGCAGATCTTCATAAATTGTTTGGGAACTGTGAGAGTGTTTGTTCATATCTATTTGCCAAATGCTGAGGCTTGCAAAATATGTGATATTCTTTCAGGTCTTCCCTTTCACAGTGAAGTGAAAACAAGTATCTAGTGAAAATAAATGATAATTTTGTTCTTGGAATGGTAGGCCTAGGACTCTCAATGTATTGATTAATCACCTCAATTGAGCTATTTAAAAACTTCAGGCAGGCAAATCACAGTTTAATGAACTGCAAATAATAGAGTTTTCTTGAATAAAATCTTGATACATTTTTAATTGGCATGCTGAGCAGCCCAGCTGGATCATGTGACACTCCTGTTGCTTTGCTTCCCTCAGCTTTCAGCAGTGGTCAATCTGTCCATAGTGGGTTTCTTTGTTGTCAGGATTCATCATTTTGGACTATTTTGAAAGTGTCTATCTACATGGACTCTGTTAAGGGAAAAAAACAAACACAAGGGGGGAATAGTATGCTGCTAATCTCCTGTAGTGAACAGGGAGCAAGAAGGCTGATATATCCAGACAAACTGAGCTGCCTTGCCGAATAATGAGGAGATGGGTAGATTCTTTTTGCTACACATGATTCACTGCTAGAGTGGTTTCTATTTAATTTATTTAGCTATATTTGCTCTCAAGCACATCTGTGCTGCAGCCATTTTTCATCTCTTTATTTGCCAATATAAGGTGTATATATGACATTCCACTTGCTCAAACTGAGAGTAGCACTGAAACTTTTCTTTCATGTAGCAGAATATATGAAGTGATTTTTGCAGGTTCTTTAGTGAGACAGCTGTGGTGATCTAAGACTTCAAGACACACAGAGTACACAAGGGGACAGGTTGAAATTCTGCTCTTGGCCTTGAGCTTTGCTTTCATATGTTCTTGTCAGCTGGTTTTTTGCTGCCTTCCAGTTTTGAAGTCGCTGATACAAGGGGATCATGCCTCCTGTGGTCTCTCTGTGTTGCCTAAAATCAGCTCTTAAAGAAACCTCTAAAGGAATCAATTTGTGAGTTTTAGAAGCCAGGCATTATTTATTATGACATGCTGCATGATCACAGCATAGCAGGTGCCCTTGGAATCAGTACACACAGAGGTATCTTCACTACAGCTTGTATGACTGCATTACAAGATTATTCATTTTTTTGTTCCCCACCTTCCTGTTATATATTCATGACATTTCCCAACACCTATTAGCTTACACGAAAATCCTTACAAGGTCACTGGGGGGCTTCATTGGGTGTTTCTGGTGGTCATCTTTGTCTANCTCTGTGTTGCCTAAAATCAGCTCTTAAAGAAACCTCTAAAGGAATCAATTTGTGAGTTTTAGAAGCCAGGCATTATTTATTATGACATGCTGCATGATCACAGCATAGCAGGTGCCCTTGGAATCAGTACACACAGAGGTATCTTCACTACAGCTTGTATGACTGCATTACAAGATTATTCATTTTTTTGTTCCCCACCTTCCTGTTATATATTCATGACATTTCCCAACACCTATTAGCTTACACGAAAATCCTTACAAGGTCACTGGGGGGCTTCATTGGGTGTTTCTGGTGGTCATCTTTGTCTAGAGCCCCCAAAGTTCTAAATGACTGCCCTATGAACTTCTTTAACACAAGATACATGGTTATTAAGTTAACTTGGTGTTGCTTCGCTGGCTGACTCAGTTCCCTTCTTTCTTTAGTTAGNGGTATCTTCACTACAGCTTGTATGACTGCATTACAAGATTATTCATTTTTTTGTTCCCCACCTTCCTGTTATATATTCATGACATTTCCCAACACCTATTAGCTTACACGAAAATCCTTACAAGGTCACTGGGGGGCTTCATTGGGTGTTTCTGGTGGTCATCTTTGTCTAGAGCCCCCAAAGTTCTAAATGACTGCCCTATGAACTTCTTTAACACAAGATACATGGTTATTAAGTTAACTTGGTGTTGCTTCGCTGGCTGACTCAGTTCCCTTCTTTCTTTAGTTAGCTTGATTAGTCCCTTTAAATCACTTGGCTCAGCCACATATAGCTCCTACAGTACATTCTGCTACAGAAGATATTTGTTCTTGTTACATCTCAAAACTGACATATTGTTTGTAGTGCCAAAAATTGCCAGACTTACCACAGAGAAAGAAGTGCAGACAAAAATAGAAAGACCAAACGCGCACCAAACACCTCCCTCCCCCCAACAAACCAAACAAAACTACAAAGCTTTGAGATTCTTATGTTTCCTCTAATATCACTTGTGGAGCTGGTGCAGTTCTTAAATAGGTCTTTCATGAATCTTCAAGATTTTTTGCAGTGGTCCCTATAGAGCATTGCAGAAGCCAGAATACTAGTTGCATACATTTGCCTTGATTTCAGTAAATGTTTATTTCATTTGCATTGCTCATGCTTCAGTTTGGCAGGATATTGCTTCTGCCACAGGGCACATTGTGCAGTCATGGCCAGTTTTGGCCTACTGAGAGGGAAGCCCCTGGGCTTCTCTGGTAGCCCACCTGGGAGAAGGCTCACAAGTGGAGGTGAATCAGTTCTGTGAAATTAATGCTGAGATATTTAAAGCTAGTAGTAGCATGCCTCAACATAGTTAATGGGGAGGTTTGGAAAAGGCTTTTACATGAATGTAAGGTGATTATTTTTCCTTTGACTTGTAAATAAGCTTACATGTTGCTCTGACTTACAACACAGACGTTTCTGATTCTCACTTGTTACATCTTATTATCTATTGTACTTTATATTACATTTCTTGAACTTTTAACTTTTTTCAATAATGTAACTAATGTGCTTCTGGCAAGCATTTGACTATCATTATTATCATATTTTGAAGTAAGCTCTGTTCTCATCTTCTCATTTTTTCTTTAAATCTTTCTCTTTTTTCCTATGGAAAGAGAACATTAGGCTCAATTCCTAAAGGATGTAACCTAGACACTGAGGGCACTCATTTATCCGCTGTTTTTCTGTTCAAAGCTCTAATCCTAAATATAAATACTCACCTTCTAGTTATTTGCATGCATGAAAGATAGTGAATTCATCCACACAAAGCTTCTTATCTTTTATTTTTTCTTTAACCACTTTTGTTTGGGAAGAACTCTGTGATACTGAGTCACCGTGGAGTAGAAAAGGAATAAAATAATCCATGATTTCTTTTTTGTCAGCAAGAAACAGTAACAGCTGGAAAAAATGTAATTCCTTTAGAACAATTATGAACTGATTTTATATATTACTTATATATCATACACTGATTATACTACTGATTTATACTGGTTTATTTCTTCATTTTTGGAAATTTTTTTGTACATGAAAAGTACACGTTTTTGTGGACTTCAATTTCTTAAGGTGCAACTCCCATTATTTTTGAGGCTTGGGCATCAGCAGCATCAGGACTTGAAAAAGTCAAAACTGCCACAAATTAAAGAATTTTTCCTTTATTTAGGGATCAGTTTTTCTAAGAGAAAATTATTTCTTTAAAAGATTTTTTACAGATATCTCAGTGGTGAAGTGATGTAAAGCACTGGTTTACTTAACTTGTGGTAGATACACCTGAAAACGAATCTGTTTCTTTAGGTGCTTATTCTGACAAATCTCAGTCTCATAGTCTAGGTTCACATTGGTCACAGACAGAAGCTGAAAGAATGGTCTTTTGACCCTGATATGCTAGAGGCTAAAGAACCTATTAAGTGCCTTGTGGAACTGATGGTAAAGCTATAGGACATAGATTTAGTCAACATGACTAAGCCTGTGTGAACCATCATGCAGGGAATAGATTTCTGTGAGAAAGCACGAGGACTGTTAGATTATAAATGTGTAAATTATAGCAGTACAATATATATACTGTATAACAGTTAAGCCGTAAAGAAAGAGAACAAGGCCACCATGTAAGATAACCATGATATAGACAATGAAGCAAAAAACCACAGCAGAGTTTGATTACTTAGAGAAAAACAATTAAACAATTTGCAAGGATTGCTAATGCATCTTGCTTTGAGAAAGCAATCAAAACACAGTCTCACTACTAAATGAGCAGCAGTCAGTTAGTTTAGACAGTGAGGAAGAAAAACATCTAAATTGTGCTGACTTTGGCTGGGATACAGTTAATTTTCTTCACATCAGCCAGTATGGGGCTGTGTTTTGGATTTGTGATGGAAACAGTGCTGACAATACAGGGATGTTGTCATTCTTGCTGAGAAGCACTTGCATAGTGTCAAGGTCTGTCACGGTCTTTTCTGCTTCGATAGTGCCCCGCCAGAGAGCAGGCTGGGGGTGCCCAAGTCATTGGTAGGGCACACAGCCAAGACAGCTGTCCCCAACTGATCAGAGGGGTATCCCCAACATATAAAACTGGAGGAAGAAGAGGAAAGGGGGGGATACTTGAATTAGGGTGTTTGTCATCCCAGGTCGCTGTTACGAATGATGGAGCCCTGCTGCCTTGGGGATCTGAACACCTTCTTGCCCATGGGAAACAGTGAATGAATTCCTTGCTTTGCTTTGTTTGTGTATGGGGCTTTTGCTTTGCCTATTAAACTGTCTTTATGTTAACCCACAAGTTTTCTCACTTTTACCCTTCTGATTTTCTCCCTCATTCCAACTCAGCAGAGGTGTGTGAGCAGCTGCATGGTGCTTAGTTGCCAGCTGGGGTTAAACCACAACAATTTTCTCCACAGATAATTGTCAGAGACTGGACTTATATCTCACTGATTGATGGGTTGAATCAACCATTTTGTCTGGATATGTGTGTGGTGTGTGTGTGTGGAGGGGACAGTATCAATGTCCACATGGTAAGGCTTGCAGCCAAGATAGCCACTGGGGTCAGCAGACACATGGCATGGAAGGCCACATGAGGTACCTGTCAATCAATAAGGCCCATCTGGTAGCCCAACCACACTAAAACCCCTGGAGCCTCTGATCTGCTGCAGCACCCATTGCTTCAGCCAGGGGGACAGCGAGTGGTCAGTGAACCAGATATCCTGCCTTGGGGAAGGGGTCACAGTAGGTAAAAGAGGCACACATGAAGTCTCCATCTTGCCTTGGCCTTCATCTGGCTGAGCCAGAATCTATTTTCCCAGAGTAGCCCTCACAGTGCTATGCTCTGCATTGGTAGCTAGAGGAGTGTTGATAATACACTGATGCTTTGGCTACTGCTGAGCACAGCACTGTAACATTCCTTCTTCATTTGAGGGTGAGATCCTGGGAGGGGACACAAGTGGGCCCAGCTGACCCACACTGACCAAGAGGATAATCCATACTATATGACATCAACCCAGATATAAAAGCTGAGGCAAGGAGCAGGAACGGAGGCATTCATTGTCTCCAATGGCTGCCTGCTGACAACCGTTACATGTGCTGGAGCCCTGCTTCTCAGACGAGTGGCTGACCATTGCTGCTTATGAGAAGTAGAGATCAACTGCTAGCTTCTGCTTTGTGCGTACGCACGCTGCTTTTGCTTTTTTTTCTTTTTGCATAAATATAAACTGCCTGTAATAGGATGAGTTCTACAGTTACTCGAAAAGTGAGGCTGAGCACCATAGAGAGTTCAGAAAAAAGTATCTTTATTAACAGGAGTGACCGAATAGCAGGAACCCTAAGAGAAGGGAGAGAGAGAAGGATGGAGACTAAAGCACTAAGCCCAAACATGTAAGCACTCAGTCACCAGAGTTACTCACGCAAGGTTGTCTTACCAACTCAG